>JAKCPI010026476.1:0-13452 GCA_023213315.1 Euborellia annulipes | reverse complement strand
TTATTGCAAGGGCGGATACAGGGGGATAAAGGCGGTAATTACCCCCCTGAGATTTGAAAAAATACTTTTTTTTCAAAAATAAAGTTTATTTTTAATGTAAAATTTTAAAAATTAATACTTAATTTGATTTGTATTTATATTTTGACAAACAAGTACAGAATGCGTCTTCAAATTACCGAAATTAAGAAAAAATTGTGTGCTGTGCGACCAGTCACACCAGAGAATACCCCCCTCTGGATCCGCCCTTGCTTTAGTGACCAGTTGAATATAGTTTTCTTTGAATTCATGATTCATAAGTAGTTGGTGACAAAATTAATTTTAAAAAAATTGCTTAGCAGGCTATAATAAAGTCTTTAAAAATTTCCAAAGTGTCCTTGAATTTGTTTCACTTCCAAATTGCTCCGTTAATTAGCCACCTAATGTTAAAAGAAATTACAATTATAGGCTCTATCTAGTTTATGCAATATTTAAATATCAATAAATAGCTCTCTGTATAGGTCAATCGCTCCTTGTTAAGTAATTCAAAAGTATTTTTTTTTATCATTCAGAGAAGTGGAAGAACATAACAAATGAAGATAACAAAAGATGAATTTCCTTCCTTTAGTAGAATGAAATTACGAATTTCAATTAATAAAAGAACTATTGCATCATTGAGGGCTGGTTGCTTCACTTCTAATTAACTAGCTATCTCTCGGATAAGCTTCGAGTCTTTTCATATCTTGATAAACTAATGTTATTATTAAATAAGAGTCCAGATCGTAGTTAACTAAGGCCTAAAGTTCCTTAGGTGAAATTAGAAACACAAGACTTGTTTATTTTATATTTTTGGAAATTTTGAAATTTTTATTCAAAAACTAATTAGCTTTTAATTGTTAATAATTTTTATAAATGATGCCTTTATTAAGTTGCTAACTTAACAAAACTTTCTCAGATAGCTAATTATATGTGAAAAAAAACTCATTTTTAGGTTAAGCGTGTTCTTGTTTACTATATCGATGATTTGCTATCTGGAGGATAAATTTTCTAGTTAAGCAACCGGCCCTAAGTCCCATTCGGGACCGAAACTTAAGCCAACAATCACAACACAATTTTCAATTACAGCTGCGTTCAGTCACATCAGATTTGTCTATCTAGATCTTGTAATTCACTTTTGGAGAATTAATTATTTATAAGCCGAACCTGGGCTATTAGGTCAAATTCAGGCTCTAATGGTGATTGATAGTCAAAACAAATTTATCTTATCTTGAAAAGTAATTAAGCCATTTAAAAGAGAAACACAATTTCAATTAATAGCATCCTCAACAGTTGCATAGCTACCCGGAGACGATCCGTCTATTCCAAAGATTTTATTTTTTTAAAAGTTTCAAGATTTCTAGCTACTGGAACAAAAAGTAAATTTATTTACATAGAGAATTTTATGAATATGTACATGTGTACAATATAGCGCTTTAAAAGTTATCCGCTTTTGATTTGTTCTACTGATGTTAAACTACCCGTGTTTTCTCTTTAGAAGAATTGAGATTGCCTGACTAAAAAAAATAAAATAAAACCTTTTGTTTTGCCGAAATAAAGTTGTTGCAGGTAGAAAGAAACTGAAAGGTCTTTGAAGAAGGACAAGTGAATAGCTATACAGCCTAACGCGCCCGGATGTTAGGGCTTTTTGAATTTTGTCCAGCTAGAATAGCATTTTGAACCACTGTGCGCCCTTCCAATCCCTTCTTAGTTTTTTTTTTTTTTTTTTTTTTAGTAAGGAATCTTACAAGAAAATGTCACCCAAAGGTGAATCGCCGATTCTTTTGAAACTTGGTGCATTTAAAGAACTCATCTAAAGATTCAATTTAGATGAAAAAAAGTTTCAGGGATGGGCATACAGAAATATTTCTAACGTAATCTATAAAATCAGTACAATAGTGAAATTCAGTTGAAAAAATGCTTAAAACAAATCTCATTCTTACACAGTAACTGCATTTTATAAAAAGAAAATCACATGATTCGTCTCTTATAACATAAGTTATTTTCATTGTTGAAACAAAATTCAACAGAATTATCGAAATGACCAGGATGGCTTTGAGAATAACCCGATGCAAACCACGAGTATTTAAATAGATTAATATATCTTGGTGAAGAGAGCTGATTGTGTGCTAATGATTGCAAAATTAGTACATTATTTCCTCTGATATAAGTTGATATTTAAATTGAAAAGTATAACGCGATCAGATATCTTCCCTCACAAAATTCTTCCAAACACGGAAATCCAAAGACATCTAGTGGTTGAATAAGACCAGTTGTATTAGGGGGAATAAATAATTGTTCAAAATGCCAACTTATAAAATGCAGTTATTGTAAGAATGAGATTTGTTTTAAGCATTTTTTCATTGAATTTCACTATTGTACTGATTTTATAGATTAAGTTAAAAATATTTCTGTATGCCCATCCCCTGAAACATTTTTCATCTAAATTAATCTTTAGATGAGTTCTTTAAATGCACCAAGTTTCAAAAGAATCGGCGATTCACCTTTGGGTGACATTCCTTGTTAGAGTTGGAATTCTAAAGGAGCCGGAGGATTTTTCCTTTTTCCCCTCTGTTGAAGGCTCAAAACCTCCAGGATTACATAAATGAACTGAAAATAGAAGTTGTATTAAAATTTTAACTCTATTTTGATTCCAAATTATCTTAACATTTTTTAAAATCATTATCAATAATATCCGAGGGCGGATTCAAGGGGAGGGGGTAAAGGGGTAACTACATCCCCCCCCGCCCCCCGACGATTTGAGAAAATATTTTTCTTGGAAATTAAATTTTATTTTTAATGCTTTTATTTAACTTACTCTTTCAAGGTCACCAACTTTGAGTCTTTGTTTCGGACACTTCCCGATGAACTAGAGGTGTGAAATTTAATACTTAAGGGTTATTTTTGGTGACACCAATATATGGTGGTTTTGATCAAAATAGACCAAACTAATGTGGTACTTTATTTGAAACCCTTCGCGAATTAATGTAATTTCAAAAGACTTCCCGATGGGCTAGAGGTATGAAATGTAATACTTAAGGTTCATTTTTGATAACGCCACTATATGGTGGTTTTGATCAAAATAGACCAAACTAATGTGGTACTTTATTTGAAACCCTTCGCGAATTAATGTAATTTCAAAGACTTCCCGATGAGCTAGAGGTGTGAAATTTGATATTAAGGTTCATTTTTGATAACGCCACTATATGGTGGTTTTGATCAAAATAGACCAAACTAATGTGGTACTTTATTTGAAACCCTTCGCGAATTAATGTAATTTCAAAGACTTCCCGATGAGCTAGAGGTGTGAAATTTGATATTTAAGGTTCATTTTTGATAACGCCACTATATGGTGGTTTTGATCAAAATAGACCAAACTAATGTGGTACTTTATTTGAAACCCTTCGCGAATTAATGTAATTTCAAAAGACTTCCCGATGAGCTAGAGGTGTGAAATTTGATATTTAAGGTTCATTTTTGATAACGCCACTATATGGTGGTTTTGATCAAAAATAGACCAAACTAATGTGGTACTTTATTTGAAACCCTTCGCGAATTAATGTAATTTCAAAAGACTTCCCGATGAGCTAGAGGTGTGAAATTTGATATTTAAGGTTCATTTTTGATAACGCCACTATATGGTGGTTTTGATCAAAATAGACCAAACTAATGTGGTACTTTATTTGAAACCCTTCGCGAATTAATGTAATTTCAAAAGACTTCCCGATGAGCTAGAGGTGTGAAATTTGATATTTAAGGTTCATTTTTGATAACGCCACTATATGGTGGTTTTGATCAAAATAGACCAAACTAATGTGGTACTTTATTTGAAGCCTCACGCAAATAAGGCCCTATTAACTATAGTTTTGAATTTTGATATTTACGAGTCATTTTTTTATGATAATGAATAATTTTTCAATTGAACCAAATCAATACAGGCCAAACTAATGTGGTACTTTATCATAATGATGATTTTTGATAAGACTAAAAGACTAAAAAAGCTTAAAATAAAAATAAAATAAAAAAAAAGATTTTTAAAAAAATGCTTTTATTTAAATTGAACTAAAAAGAGAGAAATAAGAAAGAAATAATTTAATTGTTCTTGTTAAAATTTTTTAATATTTATGACTTAAAATAAAAGCGTGGGGCGCTTCGAAGTGATTCCGAGGCTCGCGCCCCACGCTTTTATTTTAAGTCATAAATATTAAAAAATTTTAACAAGAACAATTAAATTATTTCTTTCTTATTTCTCTCTTTTTAGTTCAATTTAAATAAAAAAGCATTTTTTTAAATCTTTTTTTTTATTAAGATAAAATTTTAAAAATTAATAAGTTACTTAAAAATTTGATTTGGTAGGAATTAGACATTTCGTGAACTGCAGACAGATCGTGTAATGGTCGTTGGTCAGTTAAACGAAATAACTAAAATTTTTAGGCAGTTCATGAAATGCAATAGGGCCGATTGCATTTTTTTAGTCAGGCACCCTTCTAAAGATAAAACACGATTAGTTTACCATCAGTAGGACAAATCAAAAACGGATAACTTTAAAGCAAATATATTGTACACACAAGTACATATTCATAAAATTCTATATAAATAAATTTAATTATTGTTCCAGTAGCTAGATGATGTGATTTATAATCTTGAAACTATAAATAGAAGGAGGAAATGTCATTCGCGGTTTCATCTTCTTTTCAGGAAAATATTTTATCCCATTATATCAATATTAACCAAATAAATATAAAAAAAAACAATTATTAGGAAATAATCTAGGTAGTTTTTCCTTCGTAGATGAACAACTGAGCGAGTGACTTTGATATTTCTATGAATCACAGCCGGGTTAAGACAGAGCCTGAGAGAAAAATCTTGTTCGCCATCTGAGGCCATTAGAGCCAGTCCTATTTGATAATTTGACGGGAAACGAAATTGTGACCATCTAGATAAGAAGCTAGACTTCTATCTCAGTGCTAAGGCCTAAACGCAATGGAATTCATAGCTGTCTGATTCCTCTTCAGCCCTTGTAGATTGGCTCGTGAAAAATTAAAGACTAATCTAAACAACGTTCATCCCCTTTTTAAGTCTTCTTGGCACCTTAGGCCATTTAGACTTTAAACGATACTTATATGTTGGGGATATGATTTAAATAAATTCATCAGACTGGAGTTCGAGCCCACTCCCCTCGGCTTTTCGATTATCAATATTGCAATTTGTCAGCATCTCTCGGTCTCGGGAGGAGGGGACTAGCCTATCCTTAAGGAAAAGGCAAATATTTTTTTCTTGAATAATCCTTTATTTGAATTTAAATAAACATTAATCACTGTTGAATCAACCTGGCAAAGAAATTTATTTTTAAATTTATATTTAAATAAAATTTATAAAGAACATATTAAAAAAAAAATATTTTATCAATGACGATGATAAATAAATAAACGCTATTTCCTCAATATTCGTAAAAGGAAAAATTTTCAATTCCTTCTGTAAAAATATCTTACTGGAATACGTGACATCGGAAATTATGACATCTCTTTGATTTACAATATATTCACATATTAATTTCTACCTGAGTACTATCAGCCAGCCCACCCTCCGGTGTCGAGAGATTAGTGATGTTGACAAATGCCAATATTGATAATCTAAAAGCCAAGGGAGTGAGTTTGGACACCAGAGAGACGGATGAATTTATTTCAATCATTTGGATACCAAATGGTATAAATAAATATGCCTGGACCCTAATATATATTTTTAGTTTTTATAAATATCGTTTAATAAAGTCTAAATGGCCTACGAAGCCGAAAAGAAAAAAAAACAAAACAATGTACCATCAGAGATTTCTCACCAATTTTTCTGTAAATAATCAATTCTTTACTTTTCGATCAAAGTTATATTTCTTTGTGAGGTATGTCTTTGTGGCTGGAAGTATTATTGAGGAGTCAAAGAAAATTCAAGACATAGGCAGCCAAAATTATTTATTTTATTATTGCCGTTCCAGGCTGACGTTTCGGCCACTGGTCTAGGCCATCTTCAGAGCCGGAGGCGAGAATAAATGAAAATTACAATTTCAGCGAAAGAATTCTTTCGTTGTCCTATGAGCGCTCCGTTCATGCGAATGTGTGTCGCTGAAATTGTAATTTTCATTTATTCTCGCCTCCGGCTCTGAAGATGGCCTAGACCAGTGGCCGAAACGTCAGCCTGGAACGGCAATAATAAAAGAAATAATTTTGGCTGCCTATGTCTTGAATTTTCTTTGACTCCTCAATTATATTTCTTTAGAATAAAAATCTCCAACTATTGTAATTGTGCTTTGAATTAAATGAAATTGTTTTTCCATGTTTTTAATAATATTAGGTGCCCTCGGTGTTTGGCAAGGGCGGATCCAGAGGTGTTTCTCGGGGGGGGGGGGGGATCTGGTGTGACTAGTCGCACAGAACACTATTTTTCTTAATTTCAGTAATTTAAAGGCGCATTCTGTACTTGTTTGCCAGAATATAAATTCAAATCAAATTTTTAAGTTTTAATTTTTAAAATTTTACATTAAAAATAAATTTTTTCAAATCTCGAAGGGGGTAATTCTCCCTTTACCCCCCCCCTTGTATCGGCCCTTGGTGCTTGGTGTAGGGGTTAGCCTGCTAACTTCGTAAACCAAAAGTCGCGGGTTCGGACCCCAGGCAGTCCGATGATTTTATTTAAGCCATTTGGATACCAAATGGCTTAAATAAGAATGCCTGGACCCCAAATATGTATTATATTAATCAATAACGGATATCGTAAAAGTATGGTCTAAGACGGGGGTGGGCAAAAGCCGGCCCGCGGGCCGGATCCGGCCCTTTTACTTACTTTATCCGGCCCGTTGAAAAATCCCTTTTATGCGATTTTGTTGAAATCAACAGTATTAGTGTGCGTAGTGTACATATAAATAATGAAATATATAAATAATAGAGAGTATTATAATTTCGAAGAGCTGTAACCATATGCCTACTTTAATATATGGAACATACTAGGTCTGTTCGATTATAATCTTTCATTAACTGATTTATTTAATGACCATTAATTTAATATAATAGATCATATTTCTTTAAAAATTACGTGACATATTTTACTGGGCACGAATTGTTCGCATGGACACCCAAATAAGACAATTTATTATTACTATTATCTATTATTAACTGTCAAATTTCTTTGTCCAAATGCTTTAAAATGATACTTAGAGTGTTTTTGTCAAGAAAATTTCTTGGGCAGAGAAAAAACTTCACCCAAAACATTCGCTTGCGGTATAGTCCTCCTGCCCGGGAGACATTTTGAAAATTTCATTTGGCCCGCGCTTAAAAGTATTTGCCCACCCCTGGTCTAAGATGTCGAAAAGACTGTGTGAATATGAGTGTGAGTGTGAATGAGGAAAAAGTCTGAGTGTTTAAAAAATAAATAAATAAATAATATTAGGTATACTCTTTGAATTTGTCAAAGATTTATATATCAGCAATTATAAAATTTAAAAGTGAATTAGAAGATTACAAATTTCATGATTTACTCACCAAATGAAGAATTTCTGGAGGTGAGACAACGTGGGGACGGAGTTGCTAACTACGGAGACTCCCTCGGCCTTACTAAACCAATGCACCTCAGGTAGTTAGGTTTGGAGCCGTTCTGGACCTGTATGAACAAGAATAAAATAATGTAGAAAAATATATATAAGATGGTGCTCTTGTCTGTGTGTGAGTGTGTGAGGGGTAAAGGGATTATTTATTTCTAATTGGATGAAAATATAGATTTTGTTATAATAAATAAATGCAATAATTCAGTCAAGAGGAATTAATTAAATAAAAAATTTTTATTAATTTTTTTGGGCGTTTCGTCTCCCTTCGTTATTAGTATATTACAGGTGATTTATAATAAATATAATTATAAACGAAAACCAAAGCAACGAACAAATACGAATTGAAACACTTTTGACAACAAGCAAAGAGTATAGTCATCTTAACTGCAGATTCCTCACCTCTCTATATAAATATTATATAAGGATTGCTATATATAAATAAATATTATACGGTATAAGGATTGCTATAGAGTCAGGACTGTTAATGATGCGAGCAAGCACCAGCCATGAAAAAATCTACGAAGGTGTATCATAAAGAGCGTATTTATTTATTTTGTAGCCTATGCAATTCCTGAAGATGGGGAGCGAATTGTCTCGAAATGTCAATTTGTTATTTTTCGAGTATTTAGGGTTCGTCATAATAATAGAAATAGAGGGAGAGAGTCAAATGCTTGATGAAAGTTGCCTATCTAAGTTCGGGTAATTCGTGGTCGCCATTTATAAACTCACAAAGTAATAATCCTACTCACTTTCTAACTGGAATTAACACTTTATTAATGCAATTTCAATACTGGTAATGAATTTCCTTACCTCTCAGGGGGTTTCTGTTGAGTAAAATTTTCAATAAAAAAATGAAAGCTATATATTATCATAACTAAGAAGAAGCTCCTTAATTTAAAAGAAAATTGTGAGTTTATTCAAGTGATTAGGCCGAAAAGAGTCCTTGACTTACAAGTATTAATCTGAAAGATACCTTCTATACTCATTAATCATGGCCAAGGACTTTGTAGAAGAAATATAAACAGAAGCGTTTATTAAATGTGACAATATTTAGATATCATAACATAGTCTAATTTATACTTTATTAACGAGCAAAATAAGACGTCTTTATTGTAGTCTAATATTTAAGATAAACACCTGGGCGGCGGTGAGGGAGCGGTTTGGGTTCAAATAAAAATGCGAAAATCTATAGACAGAGAATCAAAAGTTGATCAACAGTGAATGAAATAAAATATAAAAAAAATATAAGACGTAAACACATCACATTGCCCCCGGGTTTGGCGTAGTAGGTAGCACGCCTACCTCCTATACCAAACGTCGCGGGTTCGGACCCAGGCAGTACGATGATTTTATTTAAGCCATTTGGATACCAGATGGCTTAAATAGAAATGCCTGACCCCACAATAGATATATTCTCTACAACGGTTATCGTCAAAGTCTTATATGGCCTAAGTTGCCGAAAAGACTGTATGAATGTGTGTGTGAATGTGAGTGTGAATGAGAAAAAAGTGTGAATGTTTTTTTTTTTCTTAAAAAAAAAAAAAAAAAAAAAAAACATCACATTCCCATTCTAAACCAATCAAAGAGGACTCCGATCTCAAAAACTATCTGCTTGAGATTATCTAAATACCCATGAAAATTCTTCTTCAAAAATATAATAAAATTTTTTCAAACATAATTTGTTCGTAACAATTTGTAAGTTCGAAATTAAAAAGGTACTTTCTCAGTTTTTTTTTTAGATACTCTTTAAAATGTGTGCTGTGCGACCAGTCACACCAGATTTTTAAAATAATATTCATATTAAATAATTTTCAGAGTTGAAGAAAAGGCGTGAGGAACTTCGTTCCTGGCCGGGGTCCCACGACCCCACACGTGTGCTTTTTAATTTCTTTTATATATTTTTATGCGCCCGGTTCTCTGCGCGCCTTGACCAGCTGGGCTCCCCCCCCCCCCACCCTCATTGCGGGGGTATTATTTACGCTCCTGTATATATTTATAGATAATTTTGAGAATTCTTTTTTTTTTTTTGAGAAATAATTAGAATAGAATATAAACATGCGCCTTGAATTCTGGTTCTAAAGCATTGGTTTCCAAACTTTATGTTACCACGCCTCCCTTAAAAATATTTAAATTTATATAAAAATATTTTTTTTATTTATTCTTATTTATATTGAAACTAGCAATCATTTGGAAAATTGGTCCTGGCGGCCAATATTCGCCCCTCCCTTAGAGGAGGCGCGCCTCACAGTTTAGAAAACGCTGGTATAAGGATATTTTATGGCTGGTGGAATTTGTATCAGGAATGAAAGTTAGAAGAAAACGCAACCAGAATTTTTTCTTTGAAAATATATTTTAACAGCTTGCGTTTCGGCCTTTGTCAAAGCCATCCTCGGATGGCCACTAACAGCTCCGAGGAAGGCTTTGACCAAAGCGGAAACGTCAGTTGTTAAAATATATTTTTAAAGAAAAATTCTGGTTGCGTTCTTCAACTTTCATTCCTGAAGAAAAATATTTTTTCTCAAATCTTATTTTCACGCCCTAGGAGGGTGCCTAAATTAAATATAAAATTTCAACCTCCTAGCTAAATTCCTTCATGCTTTAAAATGAACCCAAACAGACAAACAGACAGAACATGTCGCGAAAACCACATTTTTTGGATTCAGGGGACCTCAGAACGTGTATATCCATCAAAGTCTCGACATCGAATTTTTGACATGGATCCAATACTTTCTCTATATATATATATATGTATATTAATTTATACATTAGGTAAGAGAAAGTAAAAATTCAAATCCGGATTGAGATTAGTTCTATATACAAAAAGATGCGCTAACTCACCCCAGTAAAATTCTAAGTGGACTAATTATATCTTACTTTTCTATTCTTTCTACCTAATGAAAAAAATCCCTGCAAAATTCTGCAAGGGATTCGAAGGGTTCTTAAGTTACCTAGTGTTATTATTATCTGTTTATGAGAGTTTCGAAATCTTCAAAAATTAATTCCGCCCCAGTAATAAGAAATTTTAGAATGACATTAAAATGTTTCTACCCCACTATCCTATTTGTTAAATATTGAATATAAATTTTAACTCAAACGGAATGCACTTATTTTTTAGTAAAAGTATTAAAAAACATTAATATCTTTATGCATTGTAGGGGATGGGGCATTAACCCCCTGGTTAATGCCTTCTTAGCTCCCCCTTTACGGAAATGCGAGCCTTCACCGCGAAATTAATTTCAAAATAATTTGAAAACATTTATAAATAATTATTTTAATTTTTATTTTATTTTGAAATTATTTTATTTTAATTTTCAACCCTTAATCCACCCCTGTGTAAAAGTATATTAAGAAAATTTGATTAACATAAATATAGGCCATATAGAAAGAATATAATGGTAAATAAATAATGGTGACTTAAAAAAGATTTTAAAAAAATGGCCTCGGGCTTGGTGTGTGTGGTAGCGTGCCTACCCTCTATACCGAACGTCGAGGGTTCGTTCGGATCCTTGACATTCCGAAATGGATACCAAATGGCTTAAATTGAAATGCCTGGACCCCCAATATGTATATTATTAATTAATAACGGGTATCGTATAAAGTCTTATATGGGCTGAGTTGGCGAAAAGACTGTGTGTATGTGTGTGTGAGTATGAAAGAGAAAAAAAGATGTTAAAAAAAAAAGATAAAATATAAAAAACTAATTTTTTTTTCAATGACACCTACACTCCCCCTCCCCCTTTCAACAGCTTATATTCTCTCTCTATCCTTAGTGAAATACAAAATATTTAATTTCATATTCAAAAGAATCGTTTTTCGCAGTCAAATTATTAGTTTCTATCATTTTTTTTTTTCAACGATAAAATGCATAATAATTACCTTTAATAAGACTCTCAAGAGGGTGTGCTGGCTGACGGTGAGGTCGGGGTGGGTTACACTATATTAATTGTTCACTTTGATTCACTTTAAACACAACGCCTGCAGCCCGGCAACGCACTCGACTCGACTGAATGAGAAATTCGTCTCTCTCTCTGTTTTGGAATAAAATAGATGAAAATAACAATTCCCTTTTTATTAAAAAGTAAAAAAATACCTTTTGCTCTAATCTAACTATATTTAGAGATGGAAAAAAAATCTCAACAAGTGATTTTGAATATTCCAAGGCCTTTCTTAAATAATCAACCCTTCATCCCCCCCCTAATCAAAATAATAATCAACCCTCTTTTTTGAATGTTTTCTATTTATTTGGCTTCAATTTAGCTAAAATAAATTTAAAAAAAAAAAAAAAAAAATTATTTTTTCAATTTTTCAACCCCTTATCCAATCCTAATAAATAAAATAATTAACAATGCTATCGCCTGGATCCGCTTTTGGGTTTTACACATAGTATAATTTTCTAGAATGAGTCTTTACTTTAGGCCAGTGGTTTCCAAACATTATGTTACAACGCCTCCCTTAAAAATATTTAATCGTATGACACCCCCCCCCCCCTCCACACATTTAATAAAATAATACAAAAACAAATATTTTTTAATACTAAAAAATATAAATTTATATAAAAATATTTTATTTTATATTATTATATTTTTATTATTTTAATTAAAAATTTCGTCTCAGAATCTTGTAAATTATTTTATTATTTTATCTCTTATCTATATGTATATGTTAATATATAGAGAGAGAGAAAGTATGAGTATTGGATTCATGTCAAAATTCGGTGTCGAGATTTTGATGGATCTTCACGTTTTGAGGTCCCCTGAGTCAAAAAAAGTGGTTTTCGCGACATGGTCTGTCTGTGTGTGTGTGTGTGTGTGTGTGTGTGTGGGTGGGTGGGTGTGTGTGTGTGTTCAATTTTAAGCATGAAGGAATTAAGCTACGAGGTTGAAATTTTATACTTCAAGTTAAACACCCCCGGGACCGGAAAATAAGCTTTTAATCAAAATCGGCTAAAGAGTACTAGTAGCCTACTTTACTTTTCCAGTTTTTTTTTTTTTTTTTTTTTTTTTTTTTTTCTCCAAAATTCGCTCCAACGATTATGTTTAAAATTCATAAATAACTCTTCTCATTCACACTCACACCGCATTCACACAGTCTTTTCGGCAACTTGGAAGGCCATTTAAGACTCTAAACGATATCCGTTATTTATAATTATACATATTGGGGTCCAGGCATTCTTATATAAGTCATTTTGGTATCCAAATGCCTTATATAAAATCATCGGACTGCCTGGGGTCCGAACCCGCGACGTTTGGTATATGAGGTTAGCCGCTAACCTCTACACCATGCCCCGAGGGCATAAATAACTCTTGTATTTCATAGGAAGGATAGGAGAAATGGTTGCCATGGCAACAGAATATAAATATTTTCCTGTTTATAAATATTCTTTAATTCTAATATAGCCCTCGGGGCTTGGAGTAGTTGGTAGCGTGCCTGCCTCCTATACCAAACGTCGCGGGTTCGGACCCCAGGCAGTCCGCATTTGGATACCAAATATGTATTATAATCAATAACAGATATCGTTTAAAGTCTTAAATGGCTAAGTTTGCCGAGGTGTGTGAATGTGTGAGTGCATGTGAGTGTGAATGAGAAAAAAAGTGTGAATGTTTTTTATTTAAAAAAAAAAAAAAAAATATTCTAATATAGTCCCTCGGGGCTTGGTGTAGAGGTATACCTCGTATACCAAAAGTCGCAGTTTCGGACCCCAGGCAGTTTTAGTACAAATGGCTTAAGTAAGAATGCCTGAACCCCAATAGATATATTTTCATAGTATCGGTTATTGTTTATAAAGTCTTATATGGCCTAAGTTGCCGAAAATACTGTGTGCATGAGTGTGTGAATGTGAGTGTGCCTGG
>JAKCPI010026475.1:0-11651 GCA_023213315.1 Euborellia annulipes | reverse complement strand
CTAGCAGTGGCGTCATTTCAACTTTTTCTTGGGGGGGGGGGCAAATTTTTTTCTTGGGGGGGGCAAACATTTTCTTTTCTTAAAATTTACTTACAAATGGGTACTCAAATTTGGCCAAAACATATTTAATTTAATTAATTGTTTAATTTTGTACAGTTTGTAAACTCGTAGATGTATTTTGGAGTATTTTATTTAGAATAATATAAAATTTTATAAAAATCAGAGCCCTTGGGGGGGGGGGGGGCAAATGCCCCCCTGCCCCCCAAATGACGCCACTGCCCTTTAGTGCAAGGGCGGATACAAGGGGGGGGGGGTAAAGGCGGTAATTACCCCCCTGAGATTTGAAAAATACTTTTTTTTTTCAAAAATAAAGTTTATTTTTAATGTAAAAATTTTAAAAATTAATACTTAATTTGATTTGTATTTATATTTTGACAAACAAGTACAGAATGCGTCTTCAAATTACCGGAATTAAGAAAAATTGCGTGCTGTGCGACCAGTCACACCAGAGATTACCCCCCTTTGGATCCGCCCTTGCTTTAGTGACCCGTTGAATATAGTTTTCTTTGAATTCATGATTCATAGGTAGTTGGTGACAAAATTAATTTAAAAAAAAAATTGCTTAGCAGGCTATAATAAAGTCTTTAAAAATTTCCAAAGTGTCCTTGAATTTGTTTCACTTCCAAATTGCTCCGTTAATTAGCCACCTAATGTTAAAAGAAATTACAATTATAGGCTCTATCTAGTTTATGCAATATTTAAATATCAATAAATAGCTCTCTGTATAGGTCAATGAGGTTATGAGACGAGTGGCTAAGTACTTTGTTCGCAGGAACCAAAATTTCAGCTGGCTGGAATATGACTACGAGCGCATCGAAGAAGAGGAACTACAAGACAGAAACCTAAAAGAAGAATACACGAGGCTGGAAAAGGTTGTCACTGACGAATGGCAGTCCAGATGGGATGAGGAATGCCATGGAAGGTTGACGGCGAAATTCATCCCGAAGGTCAGTTATAATAGCAGGAAAAAGTGGTTTGTGCTAAACACACAGGCCACTTACATATTAACAGGATACGGATCAATAAATAGCTCTCTGCATAGAAGGAGGTTGGGTGACGATCCCAGCTGCCCGAAATGTAGGGAAGTGGAGGAGACGGTTGAGCACATGCTGTTCGATTGCCCCCTCTACTCGTTGTATAGATATAGGGAACTTTACGAACCAAACTTAAGAGTCAATCTCCCTTCGTTGGTGGCAACAAAAGAAGATCTTGAAAAACTAAACAGCTTCGCGAAGAAAATCTTCCAGATAAGGAAAGAATACTTGGAAAATGTACGGTAAATAAGGTAAATATGACAGTCACAATAAGCATGCAACCCTGTAAAAAATAGTACTTAGGATAAGGTAGTTAGATTCGCTGTCCTGATGCACAAAACCATTAGGATAGCGAGCACACACTGCTATAGTAGTTATAAGCACCCAATAGATCTAGGACTTAGAACCAAATTAGAAATCCCCTTCTCTTGCAGCAAGGAAGGAGAGCCCACCTCCACGCGGTGACACACGGGCAACGTCGTGCAACTGCAGACGGCTAAGAGGCTCTCAGAATGAATGTGATGGATGAATGACGAGTGAAAGAGTGCATGGGTGGAGATAGGCGGAAACGCCCAAGGGCCACTAGTGAATGTGTGAGATAGTGTGTGTGTGTGTGTGTATAGGTCAATCGCTCCTTGTTAAGTAATTCAAAAGTATTTTTTTTTATCATTCAGAGAAGTGGAAGAACATAACAAATGAAGATAACAAAAGATGAATTTCCTTCCTTTAGTAGAATGAAATTACGAATTTCAATTAATAAAAGAACTATTGCATCATTGAGGGCTGGTTGCTTCACATCTAATTAACTAGCTATCTCTCGGATAAGCTTCGAGTCTTTTCATATCTTGATAAACTAATGTTATTATTAAATAAGTCCAGATCATAGTTAACTAACTAAGGCCCAAAGTTCCTTGGGTGAAATTAGAAACACAAGACTTGTTTATTTATATTTTTGGAAATTTTGAAATTTTTATTCAACTTTACTTTTAATTGTTAATAATTTTTATAAATGATGCCTTTATTAAGTTGCTAACTTAACAAAACTTTCTTCAGATAGCTAATTATATGTGAAAAAAAACTTATTTTTAGGTTAAGCGTGTTCTTGTTTACTATATCGATGATTTGCTATCTGGAGGATAAATTTTCTAGTTAAGCAACCGGCCCTAAGTCCCATTCGGGACCGAAACTTAAGCCAACAATCACAACACAATTTTCAATTACAGCTGCGTTCATCACATCAGATTTGCCTATCTAGATCTTGTAATTCACTTTTAGAGAATTAATTATTTATAAGCCGAACCTGGGCTATTAGGTCAAATTCAGAGCTCTAATGGTGATTGATAGTCAAAACAAATTTATCTTGTCTTGAAAAGTAATTAAGCCATTTAAAAGAGAGAAAGACAATTTCAATTAATAGCATCCTCAACAGTTGCATAGCTACCCGGGGAGACGATCCGACTATTCCAAAGATTTTATTTTTAAAAGTTTCAAGATTTCTAGCTACTGGAACAAAAAGTAAATTTATTTACATAGAATTTTATGAATATGTACATGTGTACAATATATTTGCTTTAAAGTTATCCACTTTTGATTTGTTCTACTGATGTTAAAATACCCGTGTTTTTTCTTTAGAAGGGGTGGGGTGCCTGACTAAAAAAATAAAATAAAACCTTTTGTTTTGCCGAAATAAGTTGTTGCAGGTAGAAAGAAACTGAAAGGTCTTTGAAGAAGGAAAAGTGAATAGCTATACAGCCTAACGCCCGGATGTTAGGCTTTTTGAATTTTGTCCAGCTAGAATAGCATTTTGAACCACTGTGCGCCCTTCCAATCCCTTCTTAGTTTTTTTTTTTTTTTATAAGGAATCTTATAGTTGGAATTCTAAAGGAGCCGAGGATTTTTCCTTTTTCCCCTCTGTTGAAGGCTCAAAACCTTCTGGATTGCATAAATGAACTGAAAATAGAAGTTGCATTAAAATTTTAACTCTATTTTGATTCCAAATTATCTTAACATTTTTTTAAATCATTATCAATAATATCCAAGGGCGGATTCAAGGGGAGTGGGTAAAGGGGTAACTACCCCCCCCGCCCCCGAGATTTGAGAAAAATATTTTTCTTGGAAATTAAATTTTATTTTTAAGATAAAATTTTAAAAATTAATAAGTTACTTAAAAATTTGATTTGGTAGGAATTAGACATTTCGTGAACTGCAGACAGATCGTGTAATGGTCGTTGGTCAGTTAAACGAAATAACTAAAATTTTTAGGCAGTTCATGAAATGCAATAGGGCCGATTGCATTTTTTTAGTCAGGCACCCTTCTAAAGAAAAAACACGATTAGTTTACCATCAGTAGGACAAATCAAAAACGGATAACTTTAAAGCAAATATATTGTACACACAAGTACATATTCATAAAATTCTATATAAATAAATTTAATTATTGTTCCAGTAGCTAGATGATGTGATTTATAATCTTGGAACTATAAATAGAAGGAGGAAATGTCATTCGCGGTTTCATCTTCTTTTCAGGAAAATATTTTATCCCATTATATCAATATTAACCAAATAAATATAAAAAAACAATTATTAGG
The DNA here is from genome assembly GCA_023213315.1 of Euborellia annulipes. NCBI lineage: Eukaryota > Metazoa > Arthropoda > Insecta > Dermaptera > Anisolabididae > Euborellia > Euborellia annulipes. The sequence continues at coordinate 7,969 of JAKCPI010026475.1, read as the reverse complement.
AAATAATCTAGGTAGTTTTTCCTTCGTAGATTAACAACTGAACGAGTGACTGATATTTCTATGAATCACAGCCGGATTAAGACAGTGCCTGAGAGCCTAAGAGAAAAATCTTATTCGCCATCTGAGGCCATTAGAGCCAGTCCTATTTGATAATTTGACGGGAAACGGAATTGTGACCCTCTAGATAAGAAGCTAGACTTCTATCTCAGTGCTAAGGCCTAAACGCATTGGAATTCGTAGCTGTCTGATTCCTCTTCAGCCCTTGTAACTTGGCTCGTGAAAAATTAAAGACTAATCTAAACAACGTTCATCCCCTTTTTAAGTCTTCTTGGCACCTTAGGCCATTTAGACTTTAAACGATACTTATATGTTGGGGATATGATTTAAATAAATTCATCAAACTGGAGTTCGAGCCCACTCCCCTCGGCTTTTCGATTATCAATATTGCAATTTGTCAGCATCTCTCGGTCTCGGGGGGAGAGGACTAGCCTATCCTTAAGGAAAAGGCAAATATTTTTTTCTTGAATAATCCTTTATTTGTATTAATTAATCACTGTTGAATCAACCTCGCAAAGAAATTTATTTTTAAATTTATATTTAAATAAAATTTATAAAGAACATATTAAAAAAAAATATTTTATCAATGACGAGGATAAATAAATAAACGCTATTTCCTCAATATTCGTAAAAGGAAAAATTTTCAATTCCTTCTGTAAAAATATCCTACTGGAATACGTGACATCGGAAATTATGGCATCTCTTTGATTTACAATATATTCAAATATTAATTTCTAGATATCGAGTACTATCAGGCCCCCCACCCCCCACCCTCCGTGGCCGAGAGATTAGTGATGTTGACAAATGCCAATATTGATAATCTCAAAGCCAAGGGGAGTGAGTTTGGACTCCTGACAGTTGAATGAATTTATTTCAATCATTTGGATACCAAATGGTATAAATAAATATGCCTGGACCCTAATATATATTTTAGTTTTTACAAATATCGTTTAATAAAGTCTAAATGGCCTACGAAGCCGAAAAGAAAAAAAAAACAAAACAAAGTACCATTAGAGATTTCTCACCAATTTTTCTGTAAATAATCAATTCTTTACTTTTCGATCAAAGTTATATTTCTTTAGAATAAAAATCTCCAACTATTGTAATTGTACTTTGAATAAAATGAAATTGTTTCACAGAACACTATTTTTCTTAATTTCAGTAATTTAAAGGCGCATTCTGTACTTGTTTGCCAGAATATAAATTCAAATCAAATTTTTAAGTATTAATTTTTAAAATTTTACATTAAAAATAAATTTTTTTTCGAAAAAAGTATTTTTTTCAAATCTCGGAGGGGGTAATTCCCCCTTTACTTCCCCCCCTTGTATCGGCCTTTGGTGCTTGGTGTAGGGGTTAGCCTGCTAACATCGTATACCAAAAGTCGCGGGTTCGGGCCCCAGGCAGTCCGATGATTTTATTTAAGCCATTTGGATACCAAATGGCTTAAATAAGAATGCCTGGACCCCAAATATGTATTATATTAATCAATAACGGATATCGTAAAAGTATGGTCTAAGATGTCGAAAAGACTGTGTGAATATGAGTGTGAGTGTGAATGAGAAAAAAGTGTGAGTGTTTAAAAAATAAATAAATAAATAATATTAGGTATACTCTTTGAATTTGTCAAAGATTTATATATCAGCAATTATAAAATTTAAAAGTGAATTAGAAGATTACAAATTTCATGATTTACTCACCAAATGAAGGATTTCTGGAGGTGAGACAACGTGGGGACGGAGTTGCTAACTACGGAGACTCCCTCGGCCTTACTAAACCAATGCACCTCAGGTAGTTAGGTTTGGAGCCGTTCTGGACCTGTTTGGACAAGAATAAAATTATATAGAAATGTATCTATAAGATGGTACTCTTGTCTGTGTGAGATGGCATGTATGTCTGAGTGTGAGTGTGTGAGGGGTAAAGGGATTATTTATTTCTCATTTGATGAAAATATAGACATTATAATAAATAAATAAATACAATGATTCAGTCAAGAAGAATTAATTAAATAAAAATTTTGTATTAATTTTTTTTGGACGTTTCGTCTCACTTCGTTTAGTTATTAGTATATTACAGGTGTTTTATAATAAATATAATTATAAACGAAAACCAAAGCAGCGAACAAATACGAATTGAAACACTTTTGACAACAAACAATGCGAATAGACATCTTTAACTGCAGATTTCTCTATATAAGGATTGCTATGTATAGAGTCAGGACTGTTAATAATGTGAGCAAGCACCAGCTATGACAAAAATCTGTCTACGAAGGTGTATCATAAAGAGCGTATTTATTTATTTTGTAGCCTATGCAATAAATCAATCAATCGTTTGTCCTGAAGATGTGAGCGAATTGTCTCGAAATGTCAATTTGTTATTTTTCTTTGCCTTCCTTGTTTGAGTAAATACTCAGGGTTCGTCATAATAATAGAAATAGAGGGAGAGAGTCCAATGCTTGATGAAAGTAGGAGCGTAGACTTGCCTATCTAAGTTCGGGTAATTCGTGGTCGCCATTTATGAACTCACAAAGTAATAATCCTACTCAATTTCTAACTGCAATTAACTCTTTATTAATGGAATTTCGATAATGAATTTCCTTACCTCTCAGGGGGCTTCTATTGAGTAAAATTTTCAATAAAAAAAATGAAACCTATATATTATCATAGCTAAGAAGAAGCTCCTTAATTTAAAAGAAAAATGTGTTTATTCAAGTGATTAGGCCGGAAAGAGTCCTTGACTTACAAGTATTAATCTGAAAGATACCTTCTATACTCATTAATCATGGCCAAGGACTTTGGAGAAGAAATATAAACAGAAGCGTTTATTAAATGTGACAATATTTAGATATCATAACATAGTCTAATTTATACTTGATTAACGAGCAAAATAAGACGTCTTTATTGTAGTCTAATATTTAAGATAAACACCTGGGTGGCGGTGAGGGAGCGGTTTGGGTTCAAATAAAAATGCGAAAATCTATAGGTAGAGAATCAAAAGTTGATCAACAGTGAATGAAATAAAATATAAAAAAAATATAAGACGTAAACATCACATCACATTCCCATTCTAAACCAATCAAAGAGGACTCCGATCTCAAAAACTATCTGCTTGAGATTATCTAAATACCCATGAAAATTCTTCTTCAAAAATATAATAAAATTTTTTCAAACATAATTTGTTCGTAACAATTTGTAAGTTCGAAATTAAAAAGGTACTTTCTCAGTTTTTTTTTTTTAGATACTCTTTAAAATGTGTGCTGTGCGACCAGTCACACCAGATTTTTTAAAATAATATTCATATTAAATAATTTTCAGAGTTGAAGAAAAGGCGTGAGGAAGTTCGTTCCTGGCCGGGGTCCCACGACCCCACACGTGTGCTTTTTAATTTCTTTTATATATTTTTATCGTCCGGTTCTCTGCGCGCCTTGACCAGCTGGGCTCCCCCCCCCCCCACCCTCATTGCGGGGGTGTTATTTACGCTCCTGTATATATTTATAGATAATTTTGAGAATTCTTTTTTTTGAGAGATAATTTGAATAGAATATAAACATGAGCCTTGAATTCTGGTTCTAAAGCATTGGTTTCCAAACTTTATGTTACCACGCCTCCCTTAAAAATATTTAAATTTATATAAAAATATTTTTTTTATTTATTCTTATTTATATTGAAACTAGCAATCATTTGGAAAATTGGTCCTGGCGGCCAATATTCGCCCCTCCCCTTAGAGGAGGCGCGCCTCACAGTTTAGAAAACGCTGGTATAAGGATATTTTATGGCTGGTGGAATTTGTATCAGGAATGGAAGTTAGAAGAAAACGCAACCAGAATTTTTTCTTTGAAAATATATTTTAACAGCTTGCGTTTCGGCCTTGGTCAAAGCCATTCTCGGATGACCACTGACAGTTCCGAGGATGGCTTTGACCAAAGCGAAACGTCAGCTGTTAAAATATATTTTTAAAGAAAAATTCTGGTTGCGTGTTCTTTTAACTTTCATTCCTGAAGAAAAATATTTTTCTCAAATCTTATTTTCACGCCCTAGGGGGGTGCCTAACTTAAATATAAAATTTCAACCTCCTAGTTCAATTCCTTCATGCTTTAAATTTAACCCAAACAGACAAACAGACCATGTCGCGAAAACCACATTTTTTGGATTCAGGGGACCTCAGAACGTGTATATCCATCAAAGTCTCGACATCGAATTTTTGACATGAATCCAATACTTTCTCTCTATAAATATGAATATTAACTTATACATAGAGGTAAGAGAAAGTAAAAATTCAAATCCGAATTGAGATTAGTTCTATATTCAAAAAGATGCGGTAACTCACCCCAGTAAAATCCTAAGTGGACTAATTATATCTTATTTTTCTACCTAATGAAAAAAATCCCTACAAAATTCTGCAAGGGATTCGAAGGGTTCTTAAGTTACCTAGTGTTATTATTATCTGTTTACGAGAGTTTCGAAATCTTCAAAAATTAATTCCGCCCCAGTAATGACATTAAAATGTTTCTACCCCACTATCCTATTTGTTAAATATTGAATATAAATTTTAACTCAAACCGAATGCACTTATTTTTTAGTAAAAGTATTAAAAGACATTAATATCTTTATGCATTGTAGGGGATGGGGCATTAACCCCCCTGGTTAATGCCTTCTTACCCCCCCCCCCCCCCTTTAAGGAAATTCTAGCCTTCACCGCGAAATTAATTTCAAAATAATTTGAATACATTTATAAATAATTATTTTAATTTTTATTTTATTTTGAAATTATTTTATTTTAATTTTCAACCCTTAATCCACCCCTGTGTAAAAGTATATTAAGAAAATTTGATTAACATAAATATAGGCCATATAGAAAGAATATAATGGTAAATAAATAATGGTGACTTAAAAAAAAGATTTTAAAAAATGGCCTCGGGCTTGGTGTGTGTGGTAGCGTGCCTACCTTCTATACCGAACGTCGAGGGTTCGTTCGGATCCTTGGCATTCCGAAATGGATACCAAATGGCTTAAATTGAAATGCCTGGACCCCCAATATGTATATTATTAATTAATAACGGGTATCGTATAAAGTCTTATATGGGCTGAGTTGCCGAAAAGACTGTGTGAATCTGTGTGTGAGTATGAAAGAGAAAAAAAGATGTTAAAAAAAAAGATAAAATATAAAAAACTAATTTTGGTTTCAATGACACCTACACTCCCCCTCCCTCTTTCAACAGCTTATATTCTCCCTCTACCCTTCGTGAAATACAAAACATTTAATTTCATATTCAAAAGAATCGTTTTTCGCAGTCAAATTATTTGTTTCTATCATTTTTTTTTCAACGATAAAATGCATAATAATTACCTTTAATAAGACACTCAAGGGGGTGTGCTGGCTGACGGTGAGGTCAGGGTGGGTTACACTATATTAATTATTCACTTTGAATCACTTTAAACACAAAAAAGAGATCAGCGCCTGCATCTCGGCAACGCACTCGACTCGACTGATCGAGAAATTCGTCTCTCTCTCTGTTTTGGAATAAAATAGATGAAAATAACAATTCCCTTTTTATTAAAAGTAAAAAAATATCTTTTGCTCTAATCTAACTATATTTAGAGATGGAAAAGAATGTCAACAAGTGATTTGGAATATTCCAAGGCCTTTCTTAAATAATCAACCCTTCATCCCCCCCCCTAATCAAAATAATAATCAACCCTCTTTTTTGAATGTTTTCTATTTATTTGGCTTCGATTTAGCTAAAATAAATTATAAAAAAAAAACATTTTTTTCAATTTTTCAACCCCTTATCCAATCCTAATAAATAAAATAATTAACAATACTATCGCCTGGATCCGCTTTTGGGTTTTACACATAGTATAATTTTCTAGAATGAGTCTTACTTTAGGCCAGGGGTTTTCAAACTTTATGTTACAACGCCTCTCTTAAAAATATTTAATCGTATGACGACCTCCCTCCCCCTCCACACATTTAATAAAATAATACAAAAACAAATATTTTTAATACTAAAAAATTTAAATTTATATAAAAATGTTTTTTTTATTTATTATTTTAATTAAAAATTTCGTCTCAGAATCTTGTAAATTATTTTATCTCTTATCTATATGTATATGTTAATATATAGAGAAAGTATGGTATTGGATTCATGTCAAAAATTCGGTGTCGAGATTTTGATGGATCTTCACGTTTTGAGGTCCCCTGAGTCAAAAGAAGTGGTTTTCACGACTGTCTGTGTGTGGGTGGGTGTGTGTGTGTGTTCAATTTTAAGCATGAAGGAATTAAGCTACGAGGTTGAAATTTTATATTTAAGTTAAACACCCCCCGGGACCGGAAAAATAAGCTTTTAATCAAAATCGGCTAAAGAGTACTAGTACTTTACTTTTTCAGTTTTTTTTTTTCCTCAAAATTCGCTCCAACGATTATGTTTAAAATTCATAAATAACTTTTGTATTTCATAGGAAGGTTAGGAGAAATGGTTGCCATGGTAACAGAATATAAATATTTTCCTGTTTATAAATATTCTTTAATTCTAATATAGCCCTCGGGGCTTGGAGTAGTTGGTAGCGTGCCTACCTCCTATACCAAACGTCGCGGGTTCGGACCCCAGGCAGTCCGATGATTTTATTTAAGGCATTTGGATACCAAATGGCTTAAATAAGAATGCCTGGACCCCAATATGTATAATAATCAATAACAGATATCGTTTAAAGCCTTAAATGGCCTAAGTTGCCGAAAAGAATGTGTGAATGTGAGTGTGAATGAGAAAAAAGTGTGAATGTTTTTTTATTAAAAAAAATTCTAATATAGCCCTCGGGGCTTGGTGTAGGGGTTAGCGTGCTAACCTCGTATACCAAAAGTCGCAGGTTCGGACCCCAGACAGTTTGGATAGCAAATGGCTTAAGTAAGAATGCCTGAACCCCAATAGATATATTTTCATAGTAACGGTTAACGTTTATAAAGTCTTATATGGCTTAAGCAGTGGCGGATCCAGAGGTGTTTCTGGGGGGGGTATCTGGAGTGACTGGTCGCACAGTCACATTTTTTTCTTAATTTCGGTAATTTAAAAGCGCATTCTGTACTTGTTTGCCAGAATATAAATACACATCAAAATTTTAAGTATTAATTTTTAAAATTTTTCATCAAAAATACATTTTTTCGAAAAAAAGTATTTTTTTCCAAATCTCAGGGGGTAATTACCCCCTTTACCCCCCCCCCCTTGTATCCGCCCTTGGGCCTAAGTTGTCGAAAATACTGTGTGCATGAGTGTGTGAATGTGAGTGTGCCTGGGAAAAAAGAGTGAATGTTTAAAAAAAAAAAAAATTCTAATATATCGGCGGAACTTGATATATCTCGACACAAAAAATTCTGGCGTGAACACAACTTTCGATTACCGAAGGTAAGAGAAAGTTGTGAGCTGTGCGACCATCACACCAGATTTTGATAAATTCAATGATGTGATATAATTCCAATTATATTCAATAATTATGACACATGTTTATTGGCGTTATTGGTAAGCAGCAAAATAGCAGACTGGTCTCGTCGCTGGCAACTTGGCCAGAGGAACCGGCTTCGTGCTCTCGGGACACGTTTTTCTCCTGAACAATGTTTATGGCCAATAGGGCTGGACGGTAAACCGGTTTACCGGTAAAAACCGGTAAAAATTTTTTACCGAAAACGCGGTAACGAACCTCTAATTCGATAAAAACCGGTTTTTTTTCGAAAGTCGGTAAAAACCTATTTTTTCGGGCGGTAAAAAATTTTGGTTCCGCGAGAAAAAAAAAATGTTTCGGCAAAAAATTGGCTCTCTAAAAAAAAGGTAAAATATTTTTTCGCCCTGGGAAAAATTTTAGTTCCGCGGAAGGGAAAAAATGTTTCGGCAAAAAATTGGCATTCCGTGGGAGAAAAAAATGTTTCG
>JAKCPI010026474.1:0-17858 GCA_023213315.1 Euborellia annulipes | reverse complement strand
GGGCTTAGCGTAGATGGTAGCGCGCCTGCCTTGTATACCAAGGGTCGGGGTTCGGATCCCAGACAGTCCGATGATTTTATTTAAGCCAATGGGATACCAAATGGCTTAAATAAGAATGCCTGGACCCCAAATAAATATATATTATAAATACTAGTATCGTTTAAAGTCTTATATGGCCTAAGTTGCCGAAAAAGACTGGGTGTATGTGTGTGTGAGTGTGAGTTTTTTAAAAAAAAAAAAAATAATAATTAATTAATATTAAGTCGATTTCATTATTATAACTTTGATTTACGGTTTCCATGTTATTATTCAGGAATTAACTGATGAGAAAATTTTGTTATCACTTTTGTATTTAATTTAAAAATATTAATACTATTTAAAATTTATTAATCTAATTTTGATTAAAGATTTCTAAGCTACTAGTATTAAATATAACCATAAAAGAACTTTTATAATATCTTCGTTTTTAATTTTATTTGAATTATAACCATAAAATTATTTTATTAATATAAATAGTGCATAGATTAATTTGCAATCATGTGTCAAGGGACTTTGAAACATTTTTTGCAAATATAATTGGACTTGGAGAATTTTGCAAAAAATTTTTTAATTTTATTGTTTTTCTCTAAATTAGTCGTATTTTTAGAGATAATTCATGAATATCTGCCATAATTACAGTATTTACTTGCACAATTGACAAAACAAAATGATATATAATCTAATCAAAACAATTTAAATCAGAAAAACTTTTTTTCTCAAATCTCGGTACCTGGCGCTTGACACACAAATGCGTAACAGGGTCTATATAATGCCTATTAATTAGGCATAAATATTAACAGTTTTGGAAAGAATGTGCATAACTACAAGGGGTCTTTGATTAGTGGCGCCTCACGTGCCAAAAGGGCGAACTTCTGACTCTTTTCCGCTGTAATTGCATTTCTTATTTTTTTAATTAATTATTTATAATTGGATATAGAGACGAATCAGTCAAGGATATTAAAAAAAAACTTTTATTTAATAATTAATTGTCAACTTTTCGGCCACAAATCACGACCTTCATCAGGATATTTAGCGTGATTTCCGACCGAAACGACGACGATTAATTATTAAATAAAAGTTTCTTTCAATTTAATTTCCTTTGTGATTTTAAAAATAGTATTTTTGAATGGGGTGTATGTGGCACAACATTCTTACTTTTACCAAACATTGCGAGTTCAAATCCATCTCGTGCACTTTATTTATTTATTTTTTTTCATTCTCGATTTCGCTCTTATAATTGGAAATATTAAGCACTTGTGAATGAAATAATTACTTGAATGGCGGGCCCGAGAAAAAAGTAGGGTGAGGGACGCAAAGTTATTTAAAAAAAAAATGAATATAAGCGAGAGAGAAAGAGTGAGAGGGATGTTGTTTAATCAAAAAAAAAAAAAAAAAAAAAAAAATCATTCGGGATAAATAGCGGAATAAATTCAATTCAACTAATTACGATTGACACGCGATTTAATTAAATAAAAAATAAAAATATGGCGTATTTTGTGTGGGTCTGTTAATGATGAAGGGAATATTTAACAGGAGATAATTGAATCATTTATTTTTAAAGGGGGGGAGGGAGAGGGGGGGGTTATACAATTTATAGTTAAGGGGGTTCAGGAGCGACGTCTAAACGTACTAAAAAAAAAAAACTAGACTATTATAAGGAATTTTTCAATGCGGTTTTTTTTTTAATGAATTAAATTCATAAGAGATTATTGGGACATCGAGCTATAATTTGTTTAATGACTTATTAAAAAATCATCGTAATTAATTTTTTTGTTATCAAGCAAATACAAAAAAACAATCTGTCCCAATAATCTTTAATTTTTTTTTAAATTTAAAAATGAATTTATTGTTATTATTAATCACATTTTAATTAAGAAATTTTTAAAATAAGCTTAGATGATTTATTTAAAAATCAAGTGTCAAAATAGTTCAGCATTCTTGCAATAGATGGCAGGCTAGTCTAACAGCTGAACCCCTTTAGCTTATAATTATATATTTTTATGCTTTTATAAAAGATACATAATATATAATAACATTTATTTTTTTTTTTTTTTTTTCCCCCCCCCCCCCCTTTTTTTTTTTTTTTTTTCCCCCTTTTAAAGTATTTATTGCTAAAAGATCAATAAAAATCAACCAAATGCATTAAATATTATTTGCTACCATTCTGACATCTCTTGGCAAATTTTTGAATTACTACTATTATCATTATGAATGTTTGTACATTGACTTTATTAAAAATTGAATTATTCGAGAAAGAAAGAAAAAGAAAAAATAAATTAATTTTTTTCTAATAAGATGTTCGTTTGTCATTGCTTTGAACGAACGTGCTTCGATAACGCAACTAAGCACCCCCCCCCCCCCCCCCTCCCCCCTCCATAACCGTTTGGAACGTGCAACGAATAAATCAAAAATTCTATTTTCATATTGCTTAACTAATAAACCAAGTTGAAAATCAAATTTGCTATAGGATACCGTCGTCATCATTTCATCAGTAACGTTAAATTTAATTAAAAAAAAAAAAAAATCTGGTGTGACTGGCGCACAGCACACAACTTTCTCTTACCCTTCGGTAATCGAAAGTTGTGTTCTGTGCTTGTCACACCAGATTTTTGTGTCGACATGTATTTAGTTCCCGACAGTACGGAACATTTGAATTCAGATGTAAAATTTATAAATATGGGAAATATTTATATTTTGTTACCATGGCAACCATTTCTCCTATCTTCCCTATGAAATACAAGAGTAAAGTGGTCTTCAGAAGATTTCAATGGCAAAATGAGAATATACATTTTAAAGACCATCTAAAAAATAATTGATTTTTGAATTTTTAAAAAAATAGTTGGAGCAAATTTTGAGAAAAACCAAAAAAACTGAAAAAGTGCATCAGTAAAGTACTAGTACTCTTTGGCCGATTTTGTTCAAAAGCTTCGTGCCACGTCCCATTGGGGTGCCTAACTTAAATATAAAATTTCAACCTCCTAGCTCTTCTCGTTCTTGAGATATTTTGTTCACAGACAGACACACACCCCCCCCCAGACCATTTCTCGAAAACCACTTTTTTGGATTCAGGGGACCTCAAAACGTGAAGATCCATCAAAATCTCGACATCGAATTTTTGACATGAATCCAATACTTTCTCTCTATATATTAACATATATATAGAGGTAAGAGAAAGTTAAAAAGGAAAAATTAAATTTTCAAAAATATAGGAAAGTCTGGTGTCATTTAACGATCTTGGCAATTTTTTTTTTTTTGTTCTCTCTTCTTCCCTTAATAGAATAGAATAGAATAGAATGCAAATTAAGAAGAATTGATATGCAGCGTGCAAAGGCCATACGTAACAGGGAGAGAGCAAATGAGTTTAACGTCACAACACAAAAGGGGGTGAGTGTGTAGGGGACGTTTAATTTCTACCAAGAGATTACTTACTTGTCTCACTGTCTGTCATCAACTCTAAAATGTAAATTGAAAATAACCTTCAAACATTATTTATTATAACTAAAACTTGAAAAATTAAAGGGCACATTGAATCAATATCAGTGTCCCAAATCTTAATTTTTTTCATAAGAGATTATTGGGACATCGAGCTATAATTTTTTTAATGACTTATTAAAAAATTAGATAATTAATTTTTTTGTTATCAAGCAAATACAAAAAAACAATCTGTCCCAATAATCTTTAATTTTTTTTAAATTTAAAAATGAATTTATTGTTATTATTAATCACATATTAATTAAGAAATTTTTAAAATAAGCTTAGATGATTTATTTAAAAATCAACTGTCAAATTAGTTCAGCATTCTTGCAATAGATGGCAGGCTAGTCTAACAGACGATCTCCTAATAGCCTATATTTATATATTTTTATGCTTTTATAAAAGATACATAATATATAATAACATTTATAAAGTATTTATTGTTAAAAGATCAATGAAAATCAACCAAATGCATTAAATATTATTAGCTACCATTCTGACATCTCTTGGCAAATTTTTGAGATTATTTTGGGCATACTTTTTATGACACACAACGCCATCTTATCGGGAAAAACATGCGTAACCACTTCACTCTCGGTCGGAAATTCACAAAAATTCCGAGACTATTTTTTTGGAACACCCTGTATATAGTATATATATAATTTTAAATCAAGCCTTTAAACTTAATTGCCTCCCCCTCCTCCCTTCTCCTTCTTCTTCTTCTTCCCTATGGTCTAATCTACCTTACGTCTCTCTCTCTCTCTCTCTCTCTCTCTCTCTCTCTCTCTATAAAGGCTTAAACGGTTTTAGTCGCAAGTAATCAACCAACTGATTAGTGAAAATTGACATTTTCCTCTTAATCGAAAATTACTCTGTGTAATTAAAATCTTAATCAAGATTTTAAATAATAATAATAAATACTTAATTGATAATCAATTCAACAAGTAAAATGACAACATTTCGGTCGCGGATCAACAAATTCAGAGTGATCTATAAACTATCACGGGCACAACGAGAGTGTAAATGTTTAAAAGAGCAGCGAACATTATAATATAATATAAAATCTGTTGTTGCCACCCATACTTTATAATCAGGGCCGCCGCATGGTTGAGTGGCGCCTGTTTGCAAAGTTATATTTCAGCGCCCCCATAAAACAGAATTTGCAAATAAAAATTAAGGTTGTTCGGACATTAAAGCACTTTATTAGATTAAAAGCTAATTTTTTAATATGTTATTAATCACTATCAAATACGTATAAAATAAAATTTTGAAGCAGATCTGACGCAGGGTTATCGTGTAATTAATTTTTTAAAAAATTGAAATTTAACATGTAGTCTATGGGGAATATACGACGAAACGCACACTTATCGAATTATATAGCCACCTCTGCATCTGATACAAAAACAAAAAAACTTACATTTTATTAATTCACTTCCGAGGATTACGTTAAAAATAAAATCAAAAGTTTCTGCCGACCGCTTTTAAAGATATTTTAACAAGAAAGTCAAAAAATTCTGCAAAATGACAGTCGCCAATATTTAAAAATAAGGAAGTTTCGAGAGTGAGACCAGTCTGGCAACATCACATAACATAAGTGTCTTTTGTCGATGTCAGTTACATTTTTTTTTCCATTTTACGATATTTTTTCTCGCAAATGGTTCTTTGTGTTTAAACTGATTTGCATTAAACATTGTAATATATTAAATAAAATAAAATTTAAGGCGTTTAAGTTTTAAAATAGATAGTTGATGAATGCAATGTTGCCAGTTCTATATTACGTAAAAAACTGCTCGAGTCAAAAGTCATTCATTTTTTTTTTGGTAATTAAATTATTAACTTAATACAATTATAAACTATGATAGGTCACGACTAAATTATAATAAGGAATTTTGGCATTCAAATTTTCAATTTTATTAAAAAAAAATTTAGATTTTATTATGACTTACGAGGTACTATCCGAACAACCTTGAGATATTGTTGGAAAACTTATATTTATTCAACGATAAATAAAATTTTTACATAGGCCTATATAAATAAAAAAAAAATCGTCATTCTGAATAGACTAAATATCAGGAAAGATGAATAGGCCTTTTCAGTCCATTAAAAAAAACAAAATATAAAAAATATATTTTATTTTATTTTCTCCCAGACCAACGGTTTCGACCGCTAATGCTGCCAGTCTTCCTCAGTGAGGGGAATGTCTTATTTGGGAGTGCACTCTAGACTTCCTAGACACCTTTTGTGAAACAATAGCCACCAATGTATCATCCCGACACAGTCAAAATTATAAATGGATTAATTTATTCTCAAATTAGAAAACAAAATTTGATTTTATTCTAAAAATAGATGCTGGCGGCATCTGCCGGTCACCGAAATAACTATTTCCACTCAAAAAAACAACTTCAAATCCTCTTAACAAAAAATTTTTTTACAATGAGATGTTTTATAATTAATTTTTACTACAATCAGAACAATACATAAAAATTGGAATTTTAACCTCATACAGTTTTACATTAAATTAAACTAGGGTGGGGGATTTTTTAGTCTATAAGCGGTTAATATTGCTCAGTATCCCATTATATATAACAGACAAACCCTCGGTGTCAGACTTGAAGTTGACGGTACTACCATCAGATGTTTGTATATAGGCCGCTTCCTTCCATTTTCTTTTTCCATATTATTTTCTGAACACAAAATTTTGGCGTCATCCAGATCAAAATCATGACCTAAGTCGATAGCATGTATAGACAAAGCCGTTGATCTTTCCTTATACATCTACAGTCCTGAGTGAGTGCATCTCATATTAGACTAAATATCTTCTAATAATTGATTCCCCATTGGGTAAATTTCGATAATAATAAAATTAGGAAAACTTGCGACCCGCTTCATCTCTTGGGAAAATTCTATTAAATATTTTTCGAGGACAATTTTCAACTAAACAATCTCTAATTTTTATGTTCGAACGTTTTGGCCATGTACTTGGATCATTAGCAGTAAAAATAATAATGAAGTGGAGATATCAGCCAAGTTGGAATAATCCAGGTTCAATAAAATTCCCAGAATAAGACGTTTCGGCCTGAATTTATTTGGCCATCTTCAGTTATTGGGAATTATACACATAGTGCAAATGCACATGTGATCAAACCGGGATTTGTCAATAATAAAATTTTTTCGCTTCATACAAAATTATATGGCTTCTGTGCCCAAGCTCAGAGATAAATGAATCTGCCCAAGCTCAGAGATAAATGAATCTTGGGCACTGAAGCCATATAATTTTGTATGAAGCAAAAAATTTTATTATTGACAAATCCCGGTTTGATCACATGTGCACTTGCACTATGTGTATAATTCCCAATAACTGAAGATGGCCAAATAAATTCAGGCCGAAACGTCTTATTCTGGGAATTTTATTGAACCTGGATTATTCCAATTTGGCTGATATCTCCACTTCATTATTATCACATCACCAGCCACAACCTCAAAAAAAGCAATTAGCAGTAAAATATAATTTAAGATTTCGGATTCCTTTAAGTCTGATTCCAAGATTTCGTGACACGATGTTGAGGAAAGTTCCGTTTTCATCTTCATTTTCACTTAAATCAATTTCAGTAACATTCGCTTCTTCATTTATAGATTTCTGTACTGTTCCCCCCCCCCCCCCCATTTTCAACTTCATTTTTACTTTCATCAATTTCAATAACATTTGTTTCTTTATTAATAGCTTTCTGAACCGTTTTTTCTTCAGAACTCTCTTTTGAAATAGAGCTGCTCAAAGACGCTTTGTCAAAACCGTCTGTACTTTGTTTTTACTTTCTCTTACCTATGTACATATGTAATATATATATAGAGAGAAAGTATTGGATTCATGTCAAAAATTCGATGTCGAGATTTTGATGGATATACACGTTTTGAGGTCCCCTGAATTCAAAAAAGTGGTTTTCGCGACATGGTCTGTCTGTGTGTGTGTGTGTGTGTGTGTGTGTGTGTGTGTTCAATTTTAAGCATGAAGGAATTGAGCTAGGAGGTTGAAATGTTATATTTAAGTTAAACACCCCCCGGGACCGGAAAAATAAGCTTTTAATCAAAATCGGCCAAAGAGTACTAGTACTTTACTGATGTACTTTTTCAGTTTTTTTCGATTTTCTCAAAATTCGCTCTAACGATTTTGATTAAAATTCAAAAATCAATTATTTTTTAGATGCTCTTTCAAATGTATATTCTCGTTTTGCCCTCAAAATTGTTTGAAGCACACTTTACTCTTGTATTTCATAGGGAAGATAGGAGAAATGGTTGCCATGGTAACAAAATATAAATATTTTCACATGTTTATAATTTTGACATCTTAAATTTCTAATATATTGGCGGAAACTAAATATATTTCGACACAAAAAATCTGGTGTGACAAGCACAGAACACAACTTTCGATTACCGAAGGTAAGAGAAAGTTGTGTGCTGTCGCCAGTCACACCAGATTTTTAATGGTAGTAATTTGTTCATTGAATAGGCTAATTTATTTTTGATTTGCAGACATCATTGCTTTTGCCACATGTCTTCTAGCGAGATTAATCACAGCTTTTATGATAAAATTGATGGCTATTTGTTTTTTTTGTCCTGAAGAAGGAGCCGTTTTGGCCCCGAAACGTCGACTTATAGCGGAAGGAATTAATCCAAATAAAAGTAGCAAGAAGAAGAAAGAGATCCAAATAATTGCCTGATCATCAGCGCTCCGGATTTTATTTATTCATCATTCTCAATAATATCCACCAGGCTGCACCACCTATCTTCATCACTTATAGTTAGAAT
Organism: Euborellia annulipes; assembly: GCA_023213315.1. Classification (NCBI taxonomy): domain Eukaryota; kingdom Metazoa; phylum Arthropoda; class Insecta; order Dermaptera; family Anisolabididae; genus Euborellia; species Euborellia annulipes. The sequence continues at coordinate 9,542 of JAKCPI010026474.1, read as the reverse complement.
TAATTTTATTATTTTGTCACCCCAGGCGCTTTATTTTAAAAATTATTACTGGGATGCTATAAAAATTTGAAAACGGCGCGCCGCCTGTGTGCGGGGCACAGCACAACCTGCACAACCTGCACAGCGCCCCTGTTTATAATAAAGTATTAGATGCCCTACTAATAAATTTGACATCTTAAATTCTAATATATAATACTAAATATATCTCAACACAAAAAAATCTGGTGTGACAAGCACAGAAAACAACTTGTTCTCTTACCTTCGGTAATCGAAAGTTTGCTGTGCGTCCAGTCACACCAGATTTTATATAATAAAATTCCTAATTAATTGCAAAAAAAATAAAATGATATAATTATAATAATTTAGCATTAATTTTTTTATTAAATTTAGTAAAAATAATATAATGAATGAAATTAGCCATTATAAATGCTTTGATTGTTGTTGGGCGCTCGCAGCGCCGATGACGTCATCCCTCCCGGCTCGTTGGCCAATCAGTCTAGAGAGGAACGTCGAGTTTTGACACACGCGATTCCGCGAGTGCGAAATGTATTGTGAATTTTTATTATTTATAAAGTGCATATATATAATTTGTGTTTAAGTTAGTGATTGATTAATATCTCCGGGATGTGTTATGTGTTTAATAAGTGTTTGAAAATACCAAATGGAGATGAATTTTGGAAAATATCAAATGGAGTTGCGAATGGCGTGCAATCACAACGGTGAGTTGAGATCCTTTTATTTAAAGCAAAAAGATGGCGAGGTCTGTTTGATCGATATTCGATTTAATTTCATTTTTAGTAATATCTACAATTATTTAGTGACATTTGACTACATTTTTTTTATTTTTTAATTGCTTTGTTTTGATAAGCTATTTATATTTATTTACAATCATTCTCTCTCACATACATATAGCTGATTTCTTAATTCATTGAGACCCATCAATTTGGGCAATGAATATACAAATACAAGACACACTTTGCTTGGCTTTGGCGCGCCAACGCTCACATACACACAGCTACTTGGCGTCGTGTTCACACACATACACACCACACACTAATACGCGCGCGCTCTCACACACACAGGCTCTCACAGACACACATATACAGTGATGACGTTTTTTCTCAGAGGGCCGGGGGAGGGGGACAGGGAAACAAAAAAATTGAATTAAATTCAAAACTTAAGGTCTGTTTCGGCATCAAAGACTTCCTGTCTCTATTTCATTTAAATTGGTCAATATTTGAAATAAATTGTCGCATTAGAGGGGATGCGAACAAAGGCGGATCAGAGGTGTTTTGGGGGGGGGGGATGGTGTGATGTACCCAATTTTTCTTAATTTCTATTAATTGTATTTTAAAAAAAATAAAAAAAAAAAACCCCCACCCCCCACATTGGTACAAATGACCAGCATGACTTTGTATGTTTGTTTTTTTTATGTATAATATTTATTTATTGGCCCTCGGGCCTTGGTGTATTAGTTAATTATTTGTACCTAGAGTCGCGGGTTCGCATCCCGTCCTAGACGACAAAATTTTTTTTTTTTCTCTAAATTCACTCAGGATTTTTTTTTTAAATTCATAAATTCAACTATTTTTTAGATCGTTTAAACTCATATAAAGTAGGGCTGACGGTAAACCGGTTTACCGGTACCGTAAAATTTTTTACCGAAAACGCGGTAACCGAACCTCTAATTCGATACGATTTTTTTTTCGAAGTCGGTATATTTTTTGGTAAAATTTTTTAAGAGGGAAATATAAATGTTTCAAAAAATTAGACATCTAAAAAAATGTAAAATATTTTTTATCACTATGAAATATTTATGGTTCGGAGGGTAAAAATTTTCGGCAAAAAGTTGGCATTCCCGGGGAACAAACGTTTCGGCAAAAATAGGACTCTATAATCAAAAGGTAAAATAATTTTCCAGCCGGGGAAAATTTCGGTTAATCCGGCCGAAAAACCCACGTTTCGGCATTAACTTGGCTCTCTACTAAGGTATACTCATTTTTCGGAAATCCTTTGAAAACATTTTTGTACCGCAAAGGAAAGATGTCGGGAGAAATGGTTCCGCGGGCGGTAAAAATTTTTCCGAATTTCAAAAACCTTTTCTTTTCATGTATCGAAATCGTAATATAAATCACTATTTACTTGTATATCAGTAATATGGAAATTGTTCAAAGTACACTTTACTGGTGTAATTCAGTTTTTTTTTTTTTTTTTATTTTTTTTATTTATTTGAGGAATATAATAAAAATAGAAAATGATTTTATTGATTCTTTTTTTTATTTCTATCTTTAATTTATTCGGAGAAAAATGGGTTGCCTAGATGGACAGACAGACACACCAGTGCCTATCTCTCTCTCACTCTCTCTCTCACACACTTGCAAACATTATCGCCTGTCTCTCCGCCTTCTCTCATAGGCCTAATGTTAATTTCCTATAGGGATTTGTATGTTAATTTCGATTCAAAAGGGGGTCCCCTTTGGAACTTTTTACGCATTTAAAATTTTTTTTTTCCAATTCTTATGAAATTTTGTATTTATTTAAGATTTTATATTGTGTATAAAATGTCCAAATATGAGATTAAAATTTTGAAAAATAACCATAGTTTATTTGAAGCAGTCAACATTTAAAATGCAAGTTTGAAACTAAGATGCTATCGGAAACTAAATATATCTCGACACAAAAAATCTGGTGTGACCAGCACAGTGCGCAACTTTCTCTTACCGAAGGGTAAGAGAAAGTTGTGTGCTGTGCGTCAGTCACACCAGATATTTTTTTTTCACTTGCAATCGATTCGATGGTCACTAAGAGAGTGAGAGAGTGAGAAAAAAAATCTCTCAAATTCCTAAGTGCTTCTCTATGTTCTTTCATATTATCTCCATGCTGGTCAAATCTGCCAATCTTCTTTTCGGCATAAAACAAAAAAAAAAAACGTGGATTTATAAAATATGAAAACGAAAAGCATGGAGGGGATTGAAAACAAGAAAACAGATTTTTACTTTCTCTTACCTCTATATATATGTTAATATATAGAGAGAGAAAGTATTGAATTCATGTCAAAAATTCCATGTCGAGATTTTGATTGATATACACGTTTTGAGTCCGATAAAGTGATTTTCCCAACATGTTCTGTCTGTGTGTCTGTGAACAAAATAACTCAAGAACGAAAAGGGCTAGGAAGTTGAAATTTTATATTTAGGTTAGGCACCTCCATGGGACATGACCCGAAGCTTTTGAACAAAATCGGCCAAAAAGTACTAGTATTTTACTGATGCAATTTTTCAGTTTTTTTCGATTCGCTCCAAGGATTTTGATTAAAATGCAAATAACAGAACCCACTGTTATTTGGAATTTATCGGGTTTTTTTTACTTTCTCTTACTTATATATATAGTCCTATATACCATCATTACTATATATAAAGCGCTAGCCAATGACTTTCTGTTTCTGTGTGTATGTGCCTGTGAAGTGGAGTTAGGAAGGGAAATTTAAAATTTTGAGTCAGAGAGCGAAATTTATAACTTCAAGTCAGAGAGGGAAATTTAAAACTTTAACCGAGAGAGGGAAATTTAAAACTTCAAGTCAGAGAGGGAAATATAAAACTTCAAGTCAGAGAGTGAAATATAAAACTTCAAGTGAGAGAGGGAAATATAAAACTTTAACCGAGAGAGGGAAATTTAAAACTTAAAAATATTGCATATGCTCGCCGAAGGTGAACAATTGCAAAATTTCCATGCAATGAGGGTTTTGATTAAAATTTATAAATCATCTATTTTTTTTTAGATGCTCTTTAAAATGTATATTCTCATTTTTCTTATATTTCAAGGTTTTTATTTTTTTTGCAAAAATATTGAAATGTATTTAATTAAAACTGACTAGAGCAGAAAAAATAAATGACTAGAGACCGGATTTTAAGCAAAATGCTTATTGCTCAATTTTATAAGCAACCATTTGATATTTAATTTTTATACGAATTAGGAAAAACTAAGTGCATTGAGATTGCATTTTTATGCTTTTTTTGAGTTTTCATGCTTTTTTTTCCCTTTCGTGCTTATTTGAACTTATTTTACGAATATTTATATATATTTTTTTTTTATTAAAAAACTTTTTTCCCATTCACACACGCACACACCAGGGACGTATATAAGGGGGGGGGCGCCCCCCACCCCAAAAAAAATTTTCCAAAAACCCCGCAGAGTGTAAAAAATTTTTTCCGCAGGGTGAAAAAATTTGGTTCCGCAAAAACAAAATTTTTCGCAGGGCGGGGGCGGAATAAATTTAGTTTCTTTAAAAAAAATTTGTATACGCCATTGGTATGAGTAAAAATTGCTTATGAGATGCTTTTTTTCAACTTTTATGCTTATTTAACAACTTTTTATTCAAGTTTTTTATGCTTTTTTAAGCACTTTTTTTCCATTTTTTTATGCTTTTTAGTCCGGTCTCTATAAATGACACTTAACTAAAAGAAACGAAAATATCAAAAAAAAAAACCGTTGGGTTGGGCTTTAAAAAAAAAACCCGGGTTTTTTTTCCAAACTTGGATCAAAATAGAAATTTTCTTTTCTTTTTCTTTTTTTTTGTGTGTATGTTATTTATAACGTAAAAATAGCTCAGTGGACGATGAGTAAGAGGCCAGCAGGTCGATACTAGCTCAGGTGGTAGTGGTGGGGGGGTTGAAGTTAGCAACCAGAGAGAGACCAAGCAATGTTCAGGTTAGTAGTTTAGTATTATAGTTAGTGCCTTAGAGTATAGACAATAATCCCCTCTATGATAACATCGTTCTCGTTGTCGTCGTCGCCGTTATTCAATCCCTCGCTTTAATCTTCTTCTTCCATTTATATAAATATAAAAAAAAAATATAAATTCACGTATGGCGCTATGATGTTGGTCACATCGGCCAAATGGGCATACGAGATCGCCTATCAAACGAGTGAGTGTTCTCTCTAAACAATAATTAGCACTGAAACAGGTATATTCTCTAAAAAAACAGACGTTAAAATTTAAAATAAACAAATTGATGTTAAAAAATCAGCGTTAAAAAAATGCTATTCTCTAAACAAAATTTTAACAGCGACGTTAACACGTTGCTTTTATTTCAAAATCATAACCTTACTTTTTAGGTTTAAGGACGTCATTTTTTATTTTAAACACGACGTTAAAATATTAAAGCCACCCCTTTAGACATGGTTTTAAATTTTTACGTTAACGCTTTGGCTTTAAAGTTTTTTTTTTTTATACAGAATAGCTATTTGAGGAAGTGATTTTGAATAGCATTTTTTTTTAACGCTTACATTACTTTTTAACACCCATTTGTTTATTTTAAATTTTAACGTCTGTTTTTAGAGAATACAACTGGAAATGTTTTACTTTGCCGATTCACTCCTCGTTTTAATACTATCTATAAATCTTGTACACTAAAGGGGGCCTGAGGCCCTATGTACATTTTAAAGAATAAATAAATAAATAAATAAATAATAAAATAAATCTATCAAACATAAGCCATATCCGAAGGGCTTCAGGAGGGGGCATTGAATCTTTAGTTCGAAACGTTTCGACATTTCGGGCGCCAATCAGCTTCCTCGGGACGTCGACAGTAAAATTGCTTTTTTATTTTTTCTTTGGCTGACTTCATCCCATATATTTATATTATTATGTGCCGATCCCGCAGATCACGGTACTAATATATTGAGAGAGAAGATTGTTTTTTTAAAATTGTTATTTTTTTTTTTATTTGCCTACTCTATATTTAATCATTCAAATATTAGAGTCGTTTCGGGCGCCAATCACGCTCTTCCTCAGGACGAGTTTCTATTTTATTTTTTACTCGACTGACTCCATCCCATATATTTATATTAAATACCCACAACCAGTATAGAAATTGTTTAAATATTAGTATCAATAGATATCTGTTGTATATTATTTAATGAATCTAAAAATAATATCTCGTTAAGGGGGAATAGGACCGAAGGTATTACGCATGTTTTTCCCGATAAGATGGCGTTGTGTGTCATAAAAAGTATGCCCAAAAAATCAAGTAATTCAAAAATTTGCCATGAGATGTCAGAATGGTAGCTAATAATATTTAATGCATTTGGTTGATTTTCATTGATCTTTTAACAATAAATACTTTATAAATGTTATTATATATTATCTATCTTTTATAAAAGCATACAAATATATCAATATAGGCTATTAGGGGATCGGCTGTTAGACTAGCCTGCCATCTATTGCAAGAATGCTGAACTAATTTGACATTCGATTTTTAAATAAATCATCTAAGCTTATTTTAAAGCTTTTCTTAATTAATATGTGATTAATAATAACAATAAATTCATTTTTAAATTAAAAAAAAAATTAAAGATTATTGGGGCAGATTGTTTTTTTGTATTTGCTTGATAACAAAAAAATTAATTACGATAATTTTTAATAACTCATTAAAAAAAATTATAGCTCGATGTCCCAATAATCTCTTATGAATTTAATTCATTTAAAACAAAACAGAATTGAAAAATTCCTTATCATAGTCTAGTTTTTTTTTAAAGTCGCTCCTGAACCCTGAATTGAATCAAAAATGAAATTCCGTGTTTTTTTTTTGTCATCTTTTACCCTTTAAGAGCTATCGAGGTCAAGCTATTTTTTTCAAGGCATTGCTGCTAATACCCATTTAATTAGCTGAAAAAACACTTTGCTACGTCACAACCCCGAAGGATCAATTGAAAAGAGATTTACCCCCCGAAAGTTGCCTTGTTAAATGAGCGGCTTTATCCATCCATCTCTCTATAACAAGGAAGTTAAAGCATGAATAATTCGTTATTTATTTATTTATTTATTTTTTTTTTTTTGGTCGAATTAATTACGGAAACTTTTTCTATGCTATGGAGAATTAATATCTACTAGACCGAGAAAATATAAACGATAATAAAATAATTATTTTATTATCTAAATGCTATTAAAAATAAATTTGAGAATTTTTAATGTCTTTCTATTAGAAATTTTGAAATTAAAATTTTTTTTAAATTTTAGAAAAAAAATTCCATCCCGATATGATTATGAACAGAGGTTCCCATCCTTTTAATGCCCTAGAGCGCATCCTAAAATTGAACAAGCAATAAAATTATTGTGTGGTTTTATGAAAGCACGATGCATGTGAAACTTTTTTTTTCGGACCGTAGGCTTTTAACTGAAAATTTTCAGAAAATTATTCAATTAAGGGTATTAAAATCGCGTTTTTAATCTTAACTTAATAATTGGAAAATGGGAAATCAATAGACGCATGTTAAAAACTGAGAACAATATTTATTTAGTAATAGAAGATTTGAATAATTTTAAATTATTTTAAAAATTATATTTTATCAATTTAAAAATTGAATAATTAAATCTCACAATTATTTTTTTATAATTCGTCATATATTAAATATTAACTTTCTTATTTTTGTCCTCACGGCTTATGACGTCTTTGTAGCGTCACGGCCTTTGACGTCACGGTCACATGCTGATAGAAAAGCGAAAAAATTTGAAGCGATCAAATAAAAGTTTCACTTATTTTTGTTCCAAAGTTCATTTCGTCCAGTAAAATGAACCACGTTCTTTTGAAATCAATAATAAAGTTGGGAATTCCGAGATGAATGTAATTAAAAAAAATAAAAATTGCTTTATAGTAATCCTATATATCTGAATATTATCAGAATAAACAAAATAGTGTCAGATATCTAGCTGCTGGTGGCTCGCAGCTGGGGATTAGTCTGATAATAGCATGTGAAGTGATAAGAAAGAATATCATCATCATCTGTCAGAGAGTGTGCAGGTGAATATTTCATTTTCTTTGACTTGCCATCCCCATCTAGCCCTACCACTAAACAACTTAAATAAAAATCTGGTGTGACTGGGGCACAGCCTTCGGTAAGAGAAAGTTGTGCACCGTGCTGGTCACACCAGATTTTTTGTGTCGAGATATATTTAGTTTCCGATAGCACCTTAGTTTCAAACTTGCATTTTAAATGTTGACTGCTTCAAATAAACTATGGTTATTTTTCAAAATTTTAATCTCATATTTGGACATTTTATACACAATATAGAATCGTAAATAAATACAAAATTTCATAAGAATTGGAAAAAAAATTTTAAATGCCTAAAAGTTCCAAAGGGGACCCCCTTTTGAATCGAAATTAACATACAAATCCCCATATGGGGATTTAACATTGACTCTATGGAAGGAAGAGCCGGAAAGTGAAATTGAAAAAAAACTAAAGTACATCAGCAAAGTGTACGTCAAACAATTTTCACAAAATATTACTCATATACTTATTAAAAAGAAAAAGATTTAAATTCTGTTAGCATGGGAACCATTTCTCCTATCTTCTCTATGAAGTACAAGAGTAAAGTGGTCTTCAGAAGATTTTAATGGCAAAATGAGAATATACATTTTAAAGAACATTTAAAAAGGAAATAATTTTTGAATTTTAATCAAAATTTCTGGAGCAAATTATGGGAAAATCGAAAAAAACTGAAAAAGTACATCAGTAAAGTACTAGTACTCTTTGACCGATTTTGTTTAAAAGCTTATTTTCATGCCCTAGGGGGGTGCCTAACTTAAATATAAAATTTCAACCTCCTAGCGCAATTCCTTCATGCTTAAAATTGAACACAGACAGACCATGTCGCGAAATTAACAAATATAAAGGTAAGAGAAAGTAAAATTAAAATTTAATATAGGTATATGCATAATATTTTGGAGTTTAAAATTTAAATTTTTCCTTTATATTAACTCCGAAACTATTTAGTGAATTTTTTTTTTATGTATAGAGAATTTTACGTTGGTGAAATTGTTTTTTGTAGGTGGGGGTCAAAGGAAGGATCGAGGGATTCGAAATATTAAAAGTCTTAGAAAAATAAAATAAAAACTACCTACCCTAAGTTTAATGATAGAAATTGGTATAATCGGCTTTATTCGTTCTGAATTAAAATATTTAATGATTTACGTGATATAAATTTAAAAAAAAAATAAATAAATAAATAACGATAAAATAATAAATAAAATAAAGGAGAAACGTGAGAATCTTTAGAAATATAGAATTAAGAGTCTATAGCGGGTATGTTTGTGCACAAAAAGCATAAATCATTAATTAGAAGAGCGAGAGAGAGAGAGAGAAAAAAATGAGGAAGTAATTAAACAAAAAAATCTGGTGTGACTGGCACACAACTTACCAAAGGGTGCGCCAGTCACGCCAGATTTTGAAATATTATATAAAATGGCTATATGCTTCTCATCCGAATAAGAAATGTTTGCATGAGTAATTAAAAGCTTTGTAATTCATTCAAATTGAACCATCAATGTCGTCATTGTGTTTTGTCTTTGAAATTAGATGAGTGAAAGAGAGAGAGAGTAGGAAGGGATAATCGTTAATCCATTTCTATTTATATGCTTCTTATCGATTTGATTACTTTCCTTTACCTATGTACTGTTTGTTCCGAGAATTGAAAAATTCAAAAATATATATTCTCTGATAAAATATTAATTATAGTAAATATACAGTATTTTAATAAGATA
>JAKCPI010026473.1:0-13672 GCA_023213315.1 Euborellia annulipes | reverse complement strand
ATTTATTATCAAAGTACCAGATTCATCCCTCCCACTAAAAAGAGATAACAAAATTTCGGTTTCATTAATAAATGTATAAGGCTTATATATAAAAATTAATGTCTTTTCTATTCCTCGGTTTTGTTCTACTCCACACTACAGTCAGTCAAAATACATTAGAAGTTGATGAATTTTCAAAAATGCTATATTACCTAAGCAGGGGATCTACCCAAAACGGAAAAACATGGCTAGTGGACTACGAGACAAAAAAAACTTTGGGGATCTCTGCGTTAGACAGTCAAAACATAAATTCCTATTTAAACCCAAAGTTTTCGAGGATCAGTTTAAGTTTTTGGAGATTGGATTTAACATAGAAAGTAATCCCAGTTTGTACCTCAAAATCCTACTTACGGACGGTTTAAATCAGAACTGCAGAATCTACAATTGGCTCTCAAAAACTTCAATCCATATAGAAATTATTCTATACTTTCCGATACATGAGAGTTTCGAGGTTATAGTTAGGATTTCAAATCAATAGGTAATTCATATTTAAACCTCATAGTCTTCAATGAGGGTTTTGAGTGTTAAAGTAGAATTACTTTCTGAGCTGCAAATAAAACAACAAAGGAATTAAGGCTTCTGAGGTTAAAACTATAATTTGTTTTTTGACTTGGGTAGGGATAGTGGGAAAGTTTGTATTTGTACTCTTAAAATAAAAACTAAATAACTTGATTTTTATTAAAAAATAAAATTTGTTTTTTGTAAATAAATGTTTTTTTTTATGAGGTAAGTACTCGTGGTCAAAAAAGTCTGAGACACGCTGGATAAATTATTACCAAGCTTTACCTACGACTAAAAACAAAGTTCTAATGATTGGAATTTCTTTCAAATAAATCATGAACAAACGAAATCCCTTAATTCTTTCTCCCCTAACTCCCACAGGAAACACTTAACCCGGATTCTGAATCCTCTATTTTCACTGGCAACCTTTAAACCCCTCCCGAGTTTGGGGATAGAGCTAATTTCGAAAGCCCAACCAAGGCAAATGAAATGGCTTGCCTACGCTTTTAGCCAATAGACGATGCAACGATGCCACTTGTGTGCGTGTGTGTGTGTGTGTGTAGATATTTAGCCATGTGCTACAACTCGAGACTAAACTGATCTCTATAGGCTAAAGAGTATAATATAGAGATCAGTAAAATCTCTAGAGACTATTATTCGAGTACAACGTGGCCCAACTTTTGCTCTCTCTCTCTCTCTCTCTCTCTCTCTCTCTTGGTTTCAATAGTCTTTTATAGGAACAGTTTGTACCAATTGAAAACTTATGCATAGAAAGGGGAGAGAGAAAGGGGAATTATAAATGAGAAGATCAAATTAATACTTACAATTTTATTTTGTCTTGGCGACCCTTAATCCGAAAATGTGTGTTGATTAAACAGCCGTTAGAGATAGATCTGTAAAAAAGAGAAGAATAAATCAGTAAAATTTATTTTTACGAAATTTTATCTTTTATTTAAAGCGAAATAGGGAAGGTGTTACGCATGTTTTTACCGATAAGATGGCGATGTGTGTCATAAAAAGTATGCCCAAAAATCAAGATATTCAAAAATTTGCCAAGAGATGTCAGAATGGTAGCTAATAATATTTAATGCATTTGGTTTATTATCATTGATCTTTTAACAATAAATACTTTATAAATGTTATTATATATTATGTATCTTTTATAAAAGCATAAAAATATATAAATATAGGCCAGATATAGGCTAATACTATATCGGCTGTTAGACTAGCCTGCCATCTATTGCAAGAATGCTGAACTAATTTGACAGTTGATTTTTAAATAAATCTAAGCTTATTTAAAAAATTTCTTAATTAATATCTGATTAATAATAACAATAAATTCATTTACAAATTTAAAAAAAATTAAAGATTATTGGGACAGATTGTTTTTTTGTATTTGCTTGATAACAAAAAAAATTAATTACGATAATTTTTTAATAAGTCATTAAAGAAATTATAGCTCGATGTCCCAATAATATCTTATGAATTTAATTCATTAAAAATTTCATTGAAAAATTCCTTAAAAGTCTAGTTTTTTTTTTTTTTAAGTACGTTTAGACGTCGCTCCTGAACCCCCTTAAAGTCAAGGGCCGCGGGTTCGGAAAGAAGGCCGTGCGATGAATATTTATTTTAATCATTTGTATAACAAATGGTGCCTGAATTCCCAAATATATCATATTTAAATAATTAATGTAACGTTTAAAGATTACATGCTCCTAGATGCCGAAGAAAAAAAATTAAAATTTGGAAATATTTTTCAGCGGAAAACCATTGAGATGGATTGATTTATTTATAATTGAGTAAAGTTAGAGAATTACCTAAATGGATTGATGTATATTTATGGTGTTATACAGTATACCAATAGTAAAACTAAAAATAAACGGCAATTTTCACGGTTTATTCTGACAAACGATCGACTGCGTTTTTTAGTATCCTCTCTAATCCGAGGGGGATCGGCAAGTTTTAAATAACGGTGATAAAACGCGCCACGGTATTTTAACGTCTATTATGATTAAATTAATCCATTTTATCTAGGTTATATTAATAACCGTAAAAGCATGTTTAAATTCTCTAGTCCATTGTGTTAATGAGCGAGAATGAGATGTTTTCGTAATTCGGATTGAAATTTTCTATAGTAAACAGATAAATAGTTGTTATGTTCAACTAGAAAGACAATCAAAACGACAAGCAAGTTGCTAGTTTGTTTAACAAACATCAAATAAAATCGACTATCCTCGACGTTTGTTCATTTATTCGCTTCGTTTGCAATTGTCCTGTTTGATAATTCAACAAACCCCCATCCTATCATTTGCCATTTTGTTTTTATTATTATTATTATTATTATACATTTATGAAATTGTTCCTATAAAACGAATTAAAACCAGTTTGATTGTATTTTCTAATATATATTTAAACATCATTGAAAAGTAATTATAAATCGATCAGTGAAAAAAAAAAATCAAGTACATGTTGAAGCTTGAAATTAATTGTATATTATATTAATAAAAAATAATAAATTAAAATTTTTTGTCTGTCTTTTTTTATAAAAAAAATTTTTAGGTATTTTTATGAAGTAGGCCTAAAAAAAATTTAGTCTATATTCGAGTAAAAAATAAAAATATATAGGTAAAGGGGAATTTGGGTGTAATTTCAACTCAAGAAAGGAGAGTAGTTATGGATTCTCTTTTTTTAGAAAGGGATATGTACAGATATGCTCAGAGGCCCACATCTTGTGGGTACATGGATGGCGACCACGAGCTACCCGAGCTGGGACTGGCAGTTCTTCTGTTCTTTACATGTCTGTACTGCCTTCCTTCGATATTTTCAATAGGCGTCAGACCGTGCGACGGGCCGGCCTGTTCTATTTCTTCCGGTCGTAAAAAGACCCATTCCGCCGACCCCGCATCACGGGATTAATAATGGCGAGGACAGAAGAAGAAGAAGAAGAAATGGACATGTACAGATGTGTGCTGATGTTAGGGGATGGATGGGATGGGAGTTTAACTCACTTCCCATTTATATTTTTGCATAGGCGTAGCCAGAAATTTTTGATGGGGGGGTTTAGGATTATTTCTCCCCCCCCCCACCTCGACTAATGGGGCAGTATAGGGTGTTTAATGATATAGGTATATGACTGCCCCCCCTCGAGGTGGCTCGGGCCCGCCCTTTCTTAATTAAGTGCCGCAATTTTTCAATCAACTCGTATCAGGCAATAAATAATGCAAATCTCTTAATTTTATGTATATGGGCCTAAAATACCGGGGTGTCTCTCTATCTGTTTCTCTTGACCAGACTCCTATCTCAGACCTCTTTAAGAAAATTTTTTTTTTTTTTTTTTATTTGAGGGAAAAGCTTAAATTACGGCATAAAAACCCTCAATAGCCTACAAAAGGAATCATTCCCCGGTTATTTACCCCTGGTGCATCGTGCACGGAGGCACGCACCAAACCCAAGCACCGGTATCTAGCGTAAATGCCATTAACCCGGTTCCAATATTGGGGGTGGGAGGCCCTTCACCTCCCTGCTCCCCAAAAATCAGTCTCTTTCGGGACTGGTATCTCCTCCCCTGCCAATCACCATCAACCTCTTTAAGAAAAAAATAAAAAATTTATTTATATAATAATTTTTATTATTTTTCATTTGCGAGATTTAATCAATTTTAAGCGGCTTTAATTTTTTATAAAGCATAACAAAAATCAATTCTTTTCAATGGGAAAATTCTGAATTTTCTCGAATTTTTTGTGTTTTATTTAATTTTTTTTTTTTTTTAAGCTAGAGAAAATTATTATATTTTACTTTCTCTTACTCTATATATGAAATATATAGAGAGAAAAAGTATTTTGTATTATAGAGCTTAAATATCTAGTCATGGCTTGGGTCCAATGGGAGGGGTTTGAACCCCCAAAACCCCCCCCGTGGCTACGCCTATGTATTTTTGTATGCATGTATTTTATGCATTTTGTTTTATTTTATATGTCAATATAATTTTTGACATGTCTATTTGTTATGTATTATGTAGGAGGCTCGTGGCTAATAGGATAAGCTGCTCTAGAGTTGCTGCACAACTCGGGTTCAAATCCCACTTGCAGTGAAAAATTTTCAAATAGTGCCAATGTCTCCTCCGTCTCTCTGTAATTGGAGTTAATCTCTGTTGAGAGATGAGAAAATTATTGATAAAAAAAGTATTATTCTAAATAGGAATGGTCATGTAACCGAGTATAATAAAAAATAATAATTCTTGAAATCTTAAAAATATTAATAAATAAATAATGAGAGCTTTAGTTTTCAAATTTTGCACGCTGTTAAAAATTATAAAAAAATATTTAATTTCTCTAGAATTTATTTTAACTAAACTAGGCGTATAAAATGATAAGTAGGCCTACAATCGCCCGAATTGTGTATAATTAAGAAATTTAAAAATATGGGTGTATGGGACCTCAATTTCAAAAACACTCAAAAATTCACCTCGAGATATTTTTATTATTATTTATCTGATTGTGATAGTAGATCTATATTTTAAATTTCATTAAGATCGTTTAAGAAAGGGGAAAAAAAGCAGACGTTTGGGACCCCCCCCCCCCTCTGGAACGAGGTTCCTCACGCCTTTTCTTCAGCTCCGAATATAATTTAATATGAATATTATTTAAAAAATAAAAGAATTATTTATTTTTAAATTAATATAGAAAGAGATGGAGAGAAAGAGAATTCTCCCTTCCTCCGCCGGCGCTGTAACGCTTTTTTGTTGCGTGATATTTTCTGTTAATTCTACCGTAAGTCGCGTAAAAGAACCTAGTTCCGAAAACCCCTCTCAAGATCATTAAAATTTAAATTTATTTTGTTTTTTTTATTTATAATGGCATTGTGGAGCTAGAGTTAAATTTCAATAAGATCAGTTAAGAAACAAAAGTATTATAAACCGCAAACTGCGTTCAAATATCCGTTTTTTTTTATATATTAAATCCTGTCAAAATTTATTTCAATATTTTGAAAATTGAATTTCAATTTCTTTTGTATTTTATTTATTTTTTGTGATATTTTTATATATTCAACGTGTATCGTCTGAGATTGTACATCCCTGCCCTTTATATCATTATGTTTGATCAAATGGGTATGTAGATATGTAGGTGCAATTGTTCGCGTTTTACGAATGAGAAAGAAAAGGTAAAATTTGGAGGGTATATGTGTATAGAGAGTGTGTGAGTGTGTGTGTGAAAAACTAGAGGGAAGGCTGCTGCAATGTCTCACTTTGGCTTAGCTCGACAAAAAGTTTTTATCGCTTTAACAATTGATTAAACTTTATATGGCCAAGAGAAAAAATATATGTGTGTTTGTATGTTCATGTATGTGTGTGTGTGTGTGTATGTGAATGAAAAGGGATAGGAGATGAAAAATGTTGCAATGCTGATGCGCCAATTTTAAACAATTTTCGTTAAATTATATAATAAAAAAAATGGCCTAGCTGACACGCCTGGTTACAGAAATCATTCATGCAAAAAGAAATTTTTTTTTTAATACAAATAAACCTTTTCAAAATTGCTAAATAAATAAATATATAAATAAAAAAAAAGCATCACTCGTTTAGAGTAGAGGAAATTAAATATAAGAATTTTTAGGAGCCATCAAGTTTTAAAAAGTGGAAAAAATATTAAATCAATTTTGATCGAGTTTTTCCTTAAGGGGGTTCAGGAGCGACGTCTAAACGTACTTAAAAAAAACTACTATTATAGAAATTTTTCAAGCGTTTTTTTTAATGAATTAAATTCATAAGATATTATTGGGACATCGAGCTATAAATTTTTTAATGATTTATTAAAAAATTATCGTAATTAATTTTTTTGTTATCAAGCAAATACAAAAAAACAATCTGTCCCAATAATCTATAGTTTCTTTAAATTTAAAAATGAATTCATTGTTATTATTAATCACATATTAATTAAGAAATTTTTAAAATAAGCTTAGATGATTTATTTAAAAACCAACTGTCAAATAAGTTCAGCATTCTTGCAATAGATGGCAGGCTAGTCTAACAGACGATATAGTATTAGCCTATATCTGGCCTATATTTATATATTTTTATGCTTTTATAAAAGATACATAATATATAATAACATTTATAAAGTATTTATTGTTAAAAGATCAATGAAAATCAACCAAATGCATTAAATATTATTAGCTACCATTCTGACATCTCTTGGCAAATTTTTGAATTACTTGATTTTTTGGGCATACTTTTTATGACACACAACGCCCTCTTATCGGGAAAAACAAGCGCAACACCTTCGCTCCCGTGCTCCCTTAAGAGAAGACAGGAAACTAAATGACGATTTTACAAATGGATTTTTCGATGATTTTTCTGGATTTTTGGATCTCTCTAAGATTGTTAGGATTGATCTAAGCTAAAAGAGTAAAATTCATCCCAATGTACATACTTTCAAGGATGGATCCCATTTAGGGAAGAAACTCTCAGGGTCTAATTGTAAGTACAAATTCATGAGATTTTTTTCACTGTGTGTGGAATTTTACGGAGGTGGAAATCCTAATTTAATTTTGGGAACCAGTGGATTGATTGATCAGATTTTTTAGGCTTCCTTAATGTAACCAGCCTTTGAGGGCGGGGGGCGAAGCTTAACTAGGGGCCGATTTTCAGGGGGCTGCCTGGACTTTGTGCCTTCCGAAATTGCCCGCCTTCGGCGGGCAAATTTCTTCATCCTGTAATTTCCTCAGCGAATTTGTTTTATTTACATGTTTTTTAATGACACCTGTATGATTTTGTTTTGATTTTTCTTTCTTTTAAGAAAAATGTCGTTTTCTTTCTGTGATTATTTCAAAAAACTATTCAGTTTTCGGAAAAATATCAAAGAATAAAAACTTTTTAAAATTGAGTATTTTATCATAATATGACAAAGAAATTGAAAATTTCGAAATTTCTGAAAAAACTTATTAGGTAAAGTACTACTTCCAAGTGACGAATTTAATCCAAAAGTTGATAGAAATCTACAATTTTAGTGTAAGGAGCATATACCAAATTTCATCTATCTAGCTGCTTTGGTTTTTAAGCAATCGTGTTCACACACACACCCAGACGTAATTCCAATAGAATATACGAGAAAGTCTCGGGGAAGTCATTCCCCATGTTTTTTTAACACACACTTTTTTCCCATTCACACTCACACACCATGCACACAGTCTTTTCGGCAACTTAGGCCATATAAGACTTTGACTTTGACATTTGGTATTCAAATGGCTTAAATAAAATCATCGGACTGCCTGGGATCCGAACCCCGATTAGAGCCCTGCACGGGTACGGGTTGGCCTTACCCGCCCGGCCCGGGCCGGGCGGGCTTTGGAGGCCATGAAAAAATTACGGGCGGGTAGCAAGTCTAAATAAACGGGTTCGGGCGGACGGGCATGCAAATGAAATTTTATTTAAAAATTGCTAGACATTCGTTCATTCATTCACTAAATCTCGGGCGGGAATGGGCGGGTTTGAAAAAATTCCGGGCGGGCTCGGGCGGGCCTGAAGAATGGTAAAAGCCCTTTCATTTTGAGAAGATCGAAAAAACTGAAAAACTACATCAGTAAAATACTAGTACTTTTTGGCCGATTTTGATTAAAAGCTTATTTTCACGGTCCCGGGGGTGTTTAACTTAAATATAACATTTCAGTCTCATAGCTCAATTCCTTCATGCCTAAAAAAATTTTGAATTCCAAAAAATTAAATATTAAGGTTTATACGAATCCTGAGTAAATCTCCACAGCCATAAAACATCAAATTAAGGCTTATATATTGCAAAATAAAAAAAATTTTAATTATAAAGCCTCTATATACGTTATTTATTATTTTTGGAATTAAATTCTTTTAAAATAGTAGAATTCAAGTTGTAATATAATTTTAAAAGAAAACAATCAATTTTTTAAGACAATCGATGAAAAGAATATGATAAAATCACATTCGCTGGGCTATATCTTAGAGGCTGTAGGGCGCCTATGCCGGTTTCGGGGGCGCCAAGGTCTCGATGCGCCTGGGGCGGGGGGCTCGAGCCCCCCTCGCCCCCCCTGGTTACGCCACTGTCCTTAATGTATAAAAACTTGAAAAAATTAAATTAAATGTTTCAGAGAGCATTTCCTAATCTCTTTTATTTCTCATTCGATTTTAATAAAATTTTAGATAGGACTTATGAAATATAAATTTTATTTTAGAAAAAAAAAAATTATTGTAGACAACTCTCCACACGATATGAATTAAGCAGCTAGTTATTGTACAATATTATACAATCAAAGAAATTAAACAATAAACATTAAGAAAAACATCTTCACATCAACATTGGTCTATATACAAGTATAAAACCTTATAAATTAAAATTTATTATATAATACCAAGTCTATTCATTAATCCATTGTAAAAGCAAGTCCATCAACTCTTAAATCAATTTATCATTTGGGTTTTAAAGTCTTAAAATTAACGATTCTCTTTTGTATAAATTAGAAAATATAATTAATATCGTTAATTGTGCGTTAATGAAGATAACTTGATAAGAAAAAATATAACCAAGAGAGGAGGGGGGGGAGTGGGCTCGACTTAAGACTTGCAGTGGCTTTAATTTATAAAAGAGTAAATCCAGTTTGGAAACTTTTATGGCTTTAGTTAGTTATACAGGAATATATATATGTATTTTAAGAAGACTTTTACTTTCTCATTAGACTATGTCAAGTGGATATAACGAACGAATATTGTTCCAAGTAAAGGAGAAAAAAAAAAAACTTTTGCTCGATGCATAGTCATTTTTTAGGCTGCATTTAATTAACATGAGGCCGAGGAAACTTTGAATTTAGTTTAGGAATATTGTTTTTAAGGAAGTATAAAAAAATTTTATTATCAAGAAGTTCTTAAGAATATAAAATTTTGTGCCGAGTTATACTGTATTTAGTTCCCAACAGTAAGGTACATTTGAATTAAAGATGTAAAATTTATAAACGTGGGAAAATATTTATATTTTATGACCATGGCAATCATTTCTCCTACACTGTCAAAAAAAATATGAATTTTCAAAATTATACTTTTTTAAGCTACTTAAATTTGATTCATATTTTTTTTTTACAGTGATACTATGAATTGGATTTCACAAACTGAGTATTAAAATTCAAGCACGAAAGTATATGATCACATATACAATGGTCAAGTCCACATGAAAAGGCACCAAAAAAAAATATGAATCAAATTTAAGTAGCTTAAAAAAGTATAATTTTGTTCAAAACTTCATGTTACGAGCCAGTTGAGTATTGGACATCAGGGGACATCAAAACGTGTATATCCATCAAGATCTGGACATCAAATTTTTGACATGAATATCTCTCTATATATGGACCGTTTATTTTGAATGGTTAAGTCCATTTTCTAATGTTTCAAAAATGAAGTTAACATAACTGTTTATTAAAAAATCTATTTACCGGCCAATTTTCAATTGAACAAAACAATTTTTTAAGAAATTTACCACTAGCTAGTTATACATGAAAAATTTACATTAATTTAAGCATAAATTATGTGATATCTCATTTAAAAAAAATGGACTTTCATCACTTTCAAAATAAACGTCCATTTTTTAAGAAATTTACCACTAGCTAGTTATACACGGAAAATTTACATTAATTTAAGCATAAATTATGTGATATCTCATTTAAAAAACAAAATGGACTTTCACCACTTTCAAAATAAACGGTCCATATAACAGTTTTAAATATACACTGTAGGTAAGAGAAAGTAAAAATAGGTATGCAAAATTTTTTGCAAAGTACGAGATATATATTGAAATAAATATTAAGGGCCTCTAAATTACAATAGTATCTTAAATAACTTAGGCATCTTAAAGAATTTTTGAAGTATTATTTTTAATCAATTAAAGGAATTTTTTTAATAGAAATTATAATTTTTTTTTTTTAATTTTTTTAAGGTCTTTTTCGGCATCGAAGGCCATTTAGACCCCGTCTCTATTTATTTAAATTGATTTGGTTGCCAATACAATAGAAATATATTTTTGACGGAATGCGAACTCTTGACCCCCAGCCCAAGGGTAGAAACTCTACCAGTGAGCTATGGCCCGAGGGCTTTTTTAAGGCTATTTAATTATGAAAATTGATTTTTTAAGAAAGAAAATAAAATTACAATTTGGAAAATTTTTAATTTTTTTAAAATCTATATTTGTGTTACTTCAGATTTCAGAGTGCTTTCTTAGTGCTTCTTTATCCGAGCGTCTCCCTCCTGCCTGACCCTTTTCGATGGTGCCGCCTCCCCTCCGCTGCCAGGATCGCGTTTCAAGACCAACTGATGCCTACTCTCCAGGCGCTTTGGCAAAGAATTTAAGCAAAAAGCATTGTAGAGAAACTACCTATTTACTATGTAACTAACTATCTATCTAACTTCAAAAAATCTTATTTAGACCTGATATTTTTTGTATTTTCCGATAGAAGCAACAATCAAACTACAATTACAATTTCCTTTCATATTTATTAAAATTAATTAGTAACCACCATTGGAAGAGTCGGATTCCGTCCCAGGTTTTAAAAACTATTTCAATTGGCTTCCAATCAGTTGAATTAAATAAAGACGGGGTGCCTCTGATGCCAAAAAAATTTTAAAAATAGTAGCTATATTAATTATACCGCTTGAAACACCGTTAGGGATTTCCCCGTAAAGTAGATGAAAGTATGCCTTAAATTCTTTGTCATCGAGGAGATTAAATAAAAAAATATTTTATTTAATTTCTATTTGCCGACGTTTCGGTCTTCTATCACGACCTTCATCCGGGCAAATATTGTCAATGATCTTAGGTATTTTAATGTAATCATATACAATTTCAATGATAATTGAATCCAAAGCCCCAAACCAAGTAAGTAAAAGATAATTTTTTGTACAGTGAGCGCCACAATTAAGTCCCCACCTGATAGCAGAGCCTTAAGTATATGGTATATAGTGAAATAATTTTAATGAGCGAAAAGGTAAAACGTAAAATCTGGTACATATGATTTTATTTTACCTTTTCAAATTTAAAATTATTTCACCATATACCATATACAATACCATATACCTACTTAAGACTAAAGCTATCAGGTGGGGACTTAATTGTGGAGCTCACTGTACATATTAAATTAAAAAGAAATTGTAAACATTAAAATACCTAAGATCGTGTATTGTTGACAATATTTGCCCTGATGAAGGTCGTGATAGACGACCGAAACGTCGGCAAATAGAAATAAAATAAAAGATTTTTTATTTAATTTCCTGGCAGTAAAATTCCTGCGAATCCTCCACAGCCATAAAACATCAAGTTATAGAGTATGCAAATTAATTCCATAGTATAATGCTTAAAATTCCGACAACAATTTCAAATTTACTCTTGAAAAGGAAACAAAAAAACATCAAAGTAATCACAAAATATCAGCCTCTCAAGGGACTTAAGAAGACAATATCAATCAAATATATAAACTACTCTTAAAATTAAAAAAAAAAAAAACAACAACAACATATTGTAAAAATAATAACTATAAGAACATTTTCTAGTCAGGAAGCTTTAAAAGAAAATATTTTCCAATTTCTTCTTCTTTCATTCTCTCTCTTTCTTTATTTAAAAAAAAAAAGAGTAAAAAATTATAATAATAATAAAAGCAGGTCTAGATCTAAAAGAAGGGGACGAGAGGAGGGCATTTTAAAGGATTGAACAGAATGGACCGAGAAGAGATGGAGATTGAGATTGCCGGGTTGGTTAGCGTTTCATTGGCTTACCATTGAAAATGTCCCCCCCCCCCCCACACCACCATTCTATCGTTCAATCCCCCTCTCAATCTTCGTTTGCTTTAGATTTGTTTTCCGGAGATTTTTCTACCCAATTGCAGTCAACTTAGAAATGGGACATTTTCTTTTTCTTTCATTTATCCTTTAATATTAGAAGAAAGAAATCATTTAAACCAATGGAATATTTTTTTTTTTTTTAGTTTTACAATAATAAAATTCATAAGCGTTAAATTGTAATGTAAAAAAAAGTTTTGAATAAAACAACAGTAAAACTTTAATAAATAAATTTTGTATTAAAGATTTATTAAATTTTTTTTTTTTTTTAAGTGAAACTTTAATTTGATGGCCTCAAATTTTTTCGCTCTTCTATCAGCATGTCGCATTACAAGCTGTGACGTCAAAGGCCGTGACGCTACAAGCCATGACGTCACAAGCCGTGACGACAAAAATAGCAAAGTTGATGATTTAATATATATGACGAATTATAAAAAAAAAATAATTGTGAGATTTAATTATTCAATTTTTAAATTAATAAAATATAATTTTTAAAATAATTTAAAATGATTCAATTACTAAATAAATATTGTTCTCAGTTTTTAACACGCGTCTATTGATTTCCCATTTTCCAATTATTAAGTTAAAATTAAAAACGCGATTTTAATACCCTTAATTGAATAATATTCTGAAAATTTTCAGTTAAACGCCTACGATCCGAAAAAAGTTTCACTTGCATCGTGGTTTCATAAAACCACACAATTATTTTTTAATGAAACATCTTTATGATTGGTAAATTTGATAAAGAGTTACGAAACGCTGCACTTCACTCTTATATAGCTAGTGAGGTCGCTTTGAGTTTAACAAATTTGGAGTTAGCAATGACAAGAAAAAAACGCGAATAGACTCAACACATTTATAACTTGAAAATTCAAAATTCAATCGATGATCATTTTTTTTTTAATTTTCCCTCTCCGTTGCTGAGGTCATTTAGGGGTTTAAAGAATAATATTTAATTAAATTATGCTATGATGAAGAATTGAATACAATTCAAAAAAAAAAAAAAAAAAATCAGTAAGTTTACTCTTATGTTTTGGAAGGAACGGCAGTTAAAAAACAAGTATAATCTTATTTTTATTAATTAATAAACATTTATTGATAGACCAGAAGTTGTGCATTAACAAGCATTCCGGTTTCGGTCTCAACATGACCATCACCAGGTTTGGTAAAATTATAGAGCGCCAAAAATAGTAGACGCAGTCTTGTGCAGCAAACATTATTACACAATATATTTAAAATGAGTTAATAGGTATATAGGTTATATAGATTTAGGTATAATTAAAAGGTTTAGTA